>JAPZQD010000058.1:0-77886 GCA_036971965.1 Nyctalus aviator | reverse complement strand
GATTCATACACTGTTTAATGTGATCTGAACTCTAATTAAGGCTTTCCTGGATTGTAGATACCTTTTATACACAAAAAAAGAGTTGGGGAATTGTTTTATACATGTTCTATGTGAGTTCTCATCTATTTACTGTTATTTTCCAAGAATTACTGATGTTTTCTTGTAGTTTCTAACATAAGGCCAGAAATAAGCATTGGGAACATAGACAGACAACTACCTAAACACTGCTATGAACCTGAAAACCTCGGGAACATTGTCTCTCAGCTATGTTTTAGAGTTGAATGATAAATTTCAGTGAAGTGTAATTAAAAGCTACTGCTATGAACCTGAAAACCTCGAGAACATTGTCTCTCAACTATGTTTTAGAGTTTAATGATACATTTCAGTGAAGTGTAATTAAAAGCTACTCAATTTGCTAATTTCTATCTTTCAGTTTTGTGTGACATACATTTAAGCTTCTAGGTTCCTTGAAGTAAAAAATATAGGAGTCATACACTGTTTAATGTGCTGTCAACTTGAATTAAGGAATTCTTGGATGTTAGATATCTTTTCTACACAAAGAACTGCCTTGCAGAATCTGTTTCTGCTCTTCTAAACCAGTTCTCATCTATTTATTGCCATTTTCTCTGAATTATTCATGTTTTCTTATAGTTTCCTATATTCAGACTACTTCTCCAGGTATAATCATTGCCCACATATACAAACAACTTCCTACACAATGTTATGAACAGAAGAAACTCGAGAACACTGTCCCTGAACTAGGTTATAGAGTGTAATGCTACATTACAGTGAAATGTAAGGCTTTCCAAAGCTGCTTAATTTGTTTATTTCTCTATTTGAATGGTATTCTGCCTTGTATGACACACATTTACCATTCTAGGCTCATTTAAGTAAAAATATGTGATTCATACAATGTTTAATGTGATCTGAACTCTAATTAAGGCTTTGCTGGATTGTACATACCTTTTATACACAAACAAAAGAGTTGGAGAATTGTTTTTTACATGTTCTATGCGAGTTCTCATCTATTTACTGTTATTTTCCCAGAATTACTGATGTTTTCTTGTAGTTCCTAACATAAGGCTAGAAATAAGCATTGGGAACATGGACAGACAACTACCTAAACACTACTATGAACCTGAAAACCTTGAGAACATTGTCTCTCAACTATGTTTTAGAGTTTAATGATACAATTCAGTGAACTGTAATTAAAAGCTACTCAATTTGCTAATTTCTATCTTTCAGTTTTGTGTGACATATATTTAAGCTTCTAGGTTCCTTGAAGTAAAAAATATAGGATTCATACACTGTGTAATGTGCTCTCAAGTCGAATTACGGAATTCCTGGATGTTAGCTACCTTTCTACACTAAGAACTGACTTGGAGAATGCGTTTCAGCTGTTCTAAACGAGTTATCATCTATTTACTGCCATTTTCTCTGAATTATTCATGTTTTCACGTAGTTTCCTATATTCAGCCATCTTGTCCAAGTATAAACATTGCCCACATAGACAAACAACTTCCTACACACTGTTATGAACAGAAGAAACTCGAGAACACTGTCCCTCAACTATGCTATAGAGTGTAATGCTACAGTACAGTGAACTGTATTGCTTTAAAACGTTGCTCAATTTGCTGATTTTTCTCTTTCAAGTCTTGTGTGACACACATGTAAAGTTTTAGGCTACTTAAACTAAATAATAGAGGTTTCATACACTGTTTATTGTGTTCTTAACTCTAATTAAGAATTTCCTGGATATTAGATACCCTTTCTAAACTAAGAACTGACTTGGAGAATCTGTTTCTGCTGTTGTAAACCAGTTCTCATCTATTTACAGCCATTTTCTCCGAATTATTCATGTTTTCATGTAGTTTCCTATATTCGGCCTTCTCGTCCAAGTATTAGCATTGCCCACATATACAAACATCTTCATACACACTGTTATGAGCAGAGGGAGCCCGAGAAAATTGTCCCTCAACTATGATATAGAGTGTAATGCTACATTACAGTGAACTGTAAGGCTTTCCAAAGCTCTCGAACATTGTCTCTCAAGTATGTTATAGAGTTTAATGATACATTTCAGTGAGCTGTTAGGCTTTTCAAAGCAACTTAATGGGCTTATTTCTCTCTTTCAAGCTTTGTGTGACATACATTTAAACTTCTAGGCTCCTTTAAGTAAAAAATATAGGATTCATACACTGTTTAATGTGCTCTCAATTTGAATTAAGGAATTCATGGATATTGGATACCTTCTGTACTCTAAGACCTGACATGGAGAATCTATTTCTCCTCTTCTAAACCAGTTCTCAACAATTTATTGCCATTTTCTATTAATTCTTCATATTTTCATATAGTTTCGTATATTCGGCCTTCTCGTTCAGGTAATACCATTGCCCACATATACTAACAATTTCCTACACACTGTTATGAACAGAAGAAACTGGAGAACACTGTCCCTCAACTATTTTATAGAGTGTAATGCTACATTACAGTGAACTGCAAGGCTTTCCAAAGCTCGGGAACATTGTCTCTCAAGTATGTTATAAAGTTTAATGATATATTTCAGTGAGGTGTTAGGCTTTTAAAAACAATTTAATGGGCTTATTTCTCTCTTTCAAGCTTTGTGTGACATACATTTAAATTTCTAGGCTCCTTTAAGTAAAAAATATAGGATTCATACAGTGTTTAATGTGCTCTCAACTCTAAATAAGAATTTCCTGGATCTTTGATACATTTCCTACACTAAGAACTGAATTGGAGAATCAGTTTCTGCTGTTCTAAACGAGTTCTCATCTATTTACTGCCATTTTCTCTGCATTATTTAGGTTTTCATATACTTTCTTATATTTGGCCAGCTTGACCAAGTATAAGCGTTGCCCATATGTACAAACAACTTCCTACACACTGTTATGAACAGAAGAAACTCGAGAACACTGTCCATCAACTATGTTATAGAGTGTAATGCTACATAACAGTGAACTATATTGCTTTCCAACGTTGCTCAATTTGCTGATTTCTCTCTTTCAAGCCTTGTGTGACACACATGTAAAATTGTAGGCTATGTTAAGTAAATAAAAGAGGTTTCATACATTGTTTATTGTGTTCTTAACTCTAATTAAGAATTACATTCTCCAAGTCAGTTCTTAGCATATAAAAGGTATCTAACATGCAGAAATTCCTTAATTCGAGTTGAGAGCACATTAAACAGTGTATGAATCCTATATTTTTTACTTAAAGGAACCTAGCACCTTAAATGTATGTCCCACAAAGCTTTAAAGAGAGAAATAAACAAACTGATAGCTTTTAATTACACTTCATTGAATTGTATCATTAAACTCTATAACATAGTTGAGAGACAATGTTCACGAGCTTTTCAGGTTCATAACAGTGATTAGGTAGTTGTTTGTCCATATTCCCAATGCTACTCCTGGTCAAATGTTAGAAAATACAAGAAAAATTCAGTAATTCTGGGAAAATAACAGTACATAGATGAGAACTCTCATAGAACATGTATAAAACACTTCTCCAAGTCTTTTGTTTGTGTATAAAAGCTATCTGATCCAGGAAAGCCTTAATTAGAGTTCAGATCACATTAAACAGTGTATGAATCATATATTGTTTACTTAAATGAACCTAGAACAGTAAATGTGTGTCATACAAGGCAGAATACCATTGAAATAGAGAAATAAACAGATTAAGGAACTTTGGAAAGCCATACAGTTCAGTGTAATGTAGCATTACACTCTATAACATAGTTGAGGGACAGTCTTCTCGAGCTTCTTCTGTTCATGACAGTGTGTAGGAAGTTATTTATGTATGTGGGCAATGCTTATACTTGGAAAAGAAGGCCGAATATAGGAAACTATATGTAAACATGAATAATTCAGGGAAAATGTCAGTAAATTGATGAGAACTCCTTTAGAAAAGCTGAATCCGATTGTCCAAATCAATTCTTAATGTAGAAAAGGTATTTAAGATCCAGGAAACGCTTAATTAGAGTAAGAACACAATAAACAGTGTATGAAACCTCATTTATTTACTTAAATTAGCCTAGAACTTTACATGTGTGTCACTCAAGGCTTGAAATGCAGAAATAAAACAATTTTCCAAGTCTTTTGATTGTGTATAAAACTATCTACGATTCAGGAAAGCATTGATTAGAGTTCAGATCACATTATACAGTGTTTGAATCACATATTTTTACTTAAATGAGCCTAGAATGGTAAATGTGTGTTATGGTAGTCAGAATACCATTGAAATAGAGAAATAAACCCATTTAGAAGCTTTGGAAAGCCTTACAATTCACTGTAGTGTAGCATTACACTCTGTAACACTGTTGAGGGACAGTGTTCTCAAGATTCTTGTGTTCATACAGTGTGTAGGAAGTTGTTTGTATATGTGGGCAATGTTTATACTTCGACAAGATGGCCGAATATAGGAAACTATATGAAAACATGAATAATTCGGAGAAAATGGCAGTAAATAGATGAGAACTGGTTTAGAAGAGCAGAAACCAATCGTCTAAAGCAGCTCTCAGTGGAGAAAAGGTATCTAAGACCCAGGAAATCCTTAATTAGAGTTAATAACACAATAAACAGTGCATGAAACCTCTTTTATTTACTTAAAGTAGCCTAGAACTTTAATGTGTGTCACACAAAGCTTTTAAAGGAGAAATTAGCAAATTGAGCAAATTGGAAAGCAATACAGTTCACTATAACGTAGCATTACACTCTATAGCATATTTGAGGGAAAGTGTTCTCGAGTTTCTTCTGTTCATACCAGTGTGTAGGAAGTTGTTCGTCTATGTGGGCAATATTCATACTTAGAGAAGATGGCCAAATATAGGAAACTACATGAAAACATGAATAATTCAGAGAAAATGGTAGTAAATAGATGAGAACTGGTTTAGAACAGCAGAAACAGATTCTCCAAGTCAGTTTTTAGTATAGAAAAGGTATCTAACATCCAAGAATTCCAGAATTCAAGTTGAGAGCACATTAAACAGGGTATGAATCCTATATATTTTACTTAAAGGAACCTAGAAACATAAATGTATGTCACACAAAGACAGAAAGAGAGAAATAAGAAAATTGAGTAGCTTTTACTTAAACTTCACTGAAGTGTATCATTAAACTCTAAAACATAGAGATATCCAAGATGGCTGCGCCCAGGTAAACACCCAGCTGCAGCTGCACGCAACAATTTCAATAAAATACAACTAAAATATAAAATGGACATTACCCAGAACTACAGGAAAGTCGACTGACTGGAAATTCTACAACAAGAAGCAAGGAGAAAACCAGAAGGAAGCGCGGAGGAGCTGGAAAAGCCTGAGGTACGGAAACACGCGGCGCGCGGAGAGGACGGAGCCGGAGAGGAGGGAGGCTGAGTGCCTGGCGGGCGATCCCTAGCAGGAAGGAGATAAAACTCTGACTGTGCTGGGCCCCACTCTGAACCCCATTTCTAGGCCAGATCCCGGGGACCCAGGCTCACACAGAGGGAGCTGGGCTGTAAGGACGAACCCCGGGGGAGCGGTGAAAGGAGGTCCGGGCAGCGCGTACAGTGCGTGCAGAGAAGGGACGGGCGGCTGTGCCGCGGGATTGCACTGGCGGGAAAGAGACAGGGGCTCCAGACTGCTCTGAACGCCACCTCCAACTCCACTTCCAACTGAACTGAACCCCAATACCTGGCTCATTGGGGGAGAGCATAGACTGTTTGGCAGCAGGCGAAAATCGAGGGCACCTTTCTCTCAGAGGTGCTGGCAGCAAGTACTGAAGGACCCGCATAGGGCGGGGCGGACAGAAGCCAAGGCTGTAGGATCCACCCTGAAACCCCGTCCCACCTGTAGCTGCAAAATGTGACAACAAAATAGATCACAAACGAAAGAAATGAAGTACAAAAAGCGGCTGGATATAGAGTTCAAATCTACGCTTATAAGGTTTTTTAAGAATTTCCTAGAAAAGATGGATAAGACCTATGAGGATATGAAAAGAGATCAACTAGAATTAATAAGTAATCAACAAGAAATGATAAGGGATCAACAAGAAATGATAAGGGACCAACAAGAAATAAAGAATACATTGTCTGAAATAATAAACATTATACAGAGTCCTAAAAACAGAAAAGAAGATCGCAAGAATCAAGTCAAAGATTTGGAACATAAAGAGCCAGAAGACACTCCCCCACAGAAGCTAGAAGGCAAGAGAATCCAGAAAATTGAAGATAATGTAAGAAACCTCTGGGACAACTTCAAGCGAACCAACATCAGAATTATGGGGGTCCCAGAAGATGAGAGAGAGCAAGATATCGAAAACATACTGAAAGAAATAGTGACAGAAAACTTCCCCCACCTGGTGAAAGAATTAGACTTACAAGTCCAGGAAGCGCACAGAACTCCAAACAAAAGGAATCCAAAGAGGACCACACCAAGACACATCATAATAAAAATTCCAAGAGCAAAAGACAAAGAGAGAATATTAAAAGCAGCAAGAGCAAAGAAGGTAGTTACCTATAAAGGAGCACCTATACGATTGTCAGCTGACTTCTCAACAGAAACCATGCAGGCCAGACGGGAATGGCAAGAAATATTCAAAGTGATGAATAGTAAGAACCTACAGCCAAAGATAATCTATCCAGCAAAGCTATCACTCAGAATCGAAGGTCAGACAAAGAGCTTCACTAATAAAAACAAGCTAAAGGAGTTCATCAACACCAAACCAGAGTTATATGAATTGCTGAAGGGGGTTCTTTCAGAAGAAAAAGTAAATAAAGATGGAAATTATGAACAACAAATATGTAACTATCAACAAGTGGATCTAAAAACCAAGGGAATTAAAATAAATCTGATGAACAATAGTAACTGTTGAATATAAGAGAATCAGAGGAATGGAAGGAGAGTGAACTGCTATTCTTGGGGAGAAAGGGAGAGGGGGATGTGGGAAGAGACTGAACATAAACTGTGCACCTATGGATGAGGACAATGGGGAGTGGGGAAAGGGCAGAGGGTGGGTTGGGAACCTGGTGGAGGAGAGCAATGGTGGGGGTGGGGGGAAGGAACATTTGTAATAATATGAACAATAAAAACTTATTAAAAAAAATAAAAATAAACTCTAAAACATAGTTGAGAGAAAATGTTCCCGAGCTTTTCAGGTTCATAACAGTGTTTAGGTAGTTGTTTGTCTATGTTCCCAATGCTTATTCTTGGTCTAATGTTAGAAACTACAAGAAAACATCAGAAATTCTGGAAAAATAACAATAAATTGGTGAGAACTCGAATACAACATGAATAAAACACTTCTCCAAGTCTTTTGTTTGTGTATAAAAGTTATCTACGATCCAGGAAAGCCTTAAATAGAGTTCAGATCAAATTAAACAGTGTATGAATAATATATTGTTTACTTAAATGAGCCTAGAAAGGTAAATGTATGCCATACTAGTCAGAATGCCATTGAAATAGAGAAATAAACACATTAAGCAGCTTTGGAAAGCCTTACAGTTCACTGTAATGTAGCAATACACTCTATAACATATTTGAGGGACAGTGTTCTTGAGCTTCCTCTGTTCATAACAATGTGTAGGAAGTTGTTTTTATATGTGGGCAATACTTATACTTGGACAAGAAGGCCGAATACACGAAACTCTATGACAACATGAATAATTCAGAGAAAATGGCAGTAAATAGATGAGAACTGGTTAGAACAGCAGAAACAGATTCTCCAAGTCAGTTCTTAGTGTAGAAAAAGTATCTAAGACCCAGGAAATTCTAAATTAGAGTTAAGAACACAATAAACATTGTATGAAACCTCTTTTATTTACTTAAAGTAGCCTAGAACTTTACATGTGTGTCACAAAGTCTTGAAAGAGACAAATCAGCAAATTGAGAAACGTTGGAAAGCATTACAGTTCACTGTAATGTAACTTTACATTCTATAGCATAGTTGAGGAACAGTGTTCTCAAGTTTCTTCTGTTCATAACAGTGTGTAGGATGTTGTTTGCCTATGTGGGCAATATATATACTTGGAGAAGATGGCCGAATATAGGAAACTACATGAAAATATGAATAATTCAGAGAAAATTGCAGTAAATAGATGAGAACTGCTTTCGAACAGCAGAAATAGATTCTCCAAGTCAGTTCTTAGTGTAGAAAAGGTATCCAACATCCAAGAATTCCTAATTCAAGTTGAGAGCACATTAAACAGTGTATGAATCCTATATTTTTTACTTAATGGTACCTAGAACCTTAAATGTATGTCAGACAAAGCTTGAAAGAGAGAAATAAGCAAATTGAGTAGCTTTGAAAAGCAAAACACCTCACTGAAATGTATCATTAAACACTAAAACTTGCTTGAGAGACAATGATCCCGAGCTTTGGAAAGTCTTACATTCACTGTAGTGTAGCATTACACTCTATATCATAGTTCAGGGACAATGTTCTCAGGCTTCCTCTGCTCATAACAGTGTGTAGGAAGTTATTTGTATATGTGGGCAATGCTATTATGTGGACGAGAAGGCCGAATATAAGAAACTATATGAAAATATGAATAATTCAGAGAAAATGGCAGTAAATAGATGAGAACTGGTTTAGAACAGCAAAAATAGATTCTCCAAGTCAGTTCTTAGTGTAGAAAAGGTATCCAACATCCAAGAATTCCTTAATTCCTGTTGAGAGCACTTTCAACAGTGTATGAATCCTACATTTTTTACTTAAAGGAACCTAGAACCTTAAATGTATGTCAAACAAAGCTTGAAAGAGAGAAATAAGCAAATTGAGTAGCTTTTAATTACACTTCACTGAAATGTATCAATAATTCTAACATAGTTGACAGGCAATGTTCCCGAGCATTTCAGGTTCATAGCAGTGTTTAGGTAGTTCTTTGTCCATGTTCCCAATGCTTATTCTTGGTCTAATGTTAGAAACTACAAGAAAACAGTAATTCTGGGAAAATAACTGTAAATAAATGAGAACTCAAATAGAACATGTATAAAAAACTTCTCCAAGTCTTTTGTTTGTGTATAAAAGGTATCTACAATCCAGGAAAGCTTTAATTAGATTTCAGATCACATTAAACAATGTATGAATCATATATTGTTTACGTAAATGAGCCTAGAACGGTAAATGTGCGTTATACAAGTCAGAATACCATTGAAATAGAGAAATAAACACATTAAGCAGCTTTGGAAAGCCTTTCAGTTCACTGTAATTTACCATTACACCCTATAACATAGTTGAGGGACAGTGTTCTCGAGCTTCTTCTGTACATAACAGTGTGTAGGAAGGTGTTTATATATGTGGGCAATGCATATACTTGGACAAGAAGGCCGAATATAGAAAACTACATGAAAACATAAATAATTCAGAGAATATGGCAAAAAATATATGAGAACTGGTTTAGAACAGCTGAAACCAATTGTCCAAATCAGTTCTTAGTGTAGAAAAGGTATCTAAGATCCAGGAAATGCTTCATTAGAATTAAGAACACAATAAACAGTGTTTGAAACCTCTTTTATTTACTTAAATTAGCCTAGAACTTTACATGTGTGTAACACAAGGTTTGGAGGGGAGAAATCAGCAAATTGAGCAAATTGGAAAGCATTACAGTTCACTGTAATGTAGCATTACACTCTATAGCATAGTTGAGGGACAGTGTTCTCGAGTTTCTTCTGTTAATAACAGTGTGTAGGAAGTTGTTTATATATGTGTACAATGTTTATACTTGGACAAGATGGCTGAATATAGGAAACTAAATGAAAACATGAATAATTCGGAGAAAATGGCAGTAAATAGATGAGAACTGGTTTAGAACAGCAGAAACAGATTCTCCAAGTCAGTTGTTATTGTAGAAGAGGTATCATACATCCAAGTATTCCTTAATTCAAGTTGAGAGCACATTAAACAGTGTATGAATCCTATATTATTTCCTTAAAGGAACCCAGAATCTTAAATGTATGTTACACAAAGCTTGAAAGGGAGAAATAAGCAAATTGAGTAGCTTTTAATTACATTTCACTGAAATGTATCATTAAACTCTAAAACATAGTTGAGAGACATTGTTCCCAAACTTTTCAAGGTCAAAGCAGTGTTTAGGTAGTTGTTTGTCTATGTTCCCAAGGCTTATTTCTAGCCTAATGTAAGAAACTAAAAGAAAACATTTATAATTCTTGGAAAATAAAAGTAAATTGATGAGAACTTGCAAAAAACATGTATAAAACAATTCTCCAACACTTTTGTTTTTGTATAAAAGTTATCTACAACCAGGAAAGCCTTAATTAGAGTTCTGATCACATTAAACAGTGTATGAATCACATATTTTTACTTAAATGAGCCTAGAATGGTAAATGTGTGTCATACAAGGCAGAATATCATTGAAATCTAACATCCAAGAATTCCTAAATTCAAGTTGAGTGCCTATTAAAGAGTGTACGAATCCTATATTTTTTACTTAAAGAAATCTAGAACTTTAAATGTATGTCACACAAAGCTTTAAAGAGAGAAATAAGCAATTGATTAGCTTTGAAAAGCCAAACACCTTACTGAACAATGTATCATTAAACTCTATAACTTACTTGAGAGACAATGTTCCCGAGATTTGGAAAGTCTTACATTCACTGTAATGTAGCATTACACTCTATATCATAGTTGACAGACAATGTTCTCAGGCTTCCTCAGCTCATAACAGTGTGTAGGATGTTGTTAGTACATGTGGGCAATGCTAATACTTGGACGAAAAGGCTAAATATAGGAAAGTACATGAAAACATGAATAATTCGGAGAAAATGGCAGTAAATAGATGAGAACTGATTTAGAACAGCAGAAACAGATTCTCCAAGTCAGTTCTCAGTGCAGAAAAGGTATCTAACATCCAGGAAATTCTTAATTATAGTTAAGAACACAATAAACAGTGTAAGAAACCTCTTTTATTTACTTAAAGTAGCTTAGAACTTTACATGTGTGTCACACAAGGCTTGAAAGAGAGAAATCAGCAAATTGAGCAACGATGGAAAGCAATTCAGTTCACTGTAATGTAGCATTACACTCTATAATGTGGTTGGGGGACAGTGTTCTCCAGTTTCTTCTGTTCATATCAGTGTGTAGGAAGTTGTTTGTATATATGGGCAAAGCTTACACTTGGTCAAGATGGCTAAACATAGGAAACTATATGAAAACATGAATAATTCAGAGAAAATGGCAGTAAATAAAAGAGAACTATTTTAGAACAGCAGAAACAGATTCTACAAGTCAGTTCTTAGTGTAGAAAATGTACCAAAGATCCAGGAAATTCTTAATTAGAGTTGAGAGCAAATTAAACAGGGTATGAATCCGATATTTTTTTACTTAAAGGAGCATAGAACTTTAAATGTATGTAACACAAAGCATGAAAGAGAGAAATAAGCCCATGAAGTTGCTTTCAAAAGCCTAACACCTCACTGAAATGTATCATTAAACTCTATAACATACTTGAGAGACAATGTTCCCAAGCTTTGGAAAGTCTTACAGTTCACAGTAATGTAGCATTACACTGTATATCATAGTTGAGGGACAATGTTCTCGGGCTTCCTCTGCTCATAACAGTGTGTATGAACTTGCTTGTATATGTGAGCAATGCTAATACTTGGATGAGAAGGCTGAATATAGGAAACTACATGAAAACATGAATAATTCGGAGAAAAATGGCAGTAAATAGATGAGAACTGGTTTTGAAAAGCAAAAAGAGATTCTCCAAGTCAGTTCTTAGTGTAGAAAAGGTATCTAACATCCAAAAATTCCTTAATTCATGTTGAGAGCACATTAAACAGTGTATGATTCCTATATTTTTTACTTCAAGGAACCTAGAACCTTAAATGTATGTAACACAAAGCTTGAAAGAGAGAAATAAGCAAATTTAGTAGATTCTAATTACACTGCACTGAAATGTATCATTAAACTCTATTACATAGTTTAGAGACAATGTTCCCGAGCTTTTCAGTTTCATAACAGTGTTTAGATAGTTGTTTTTCCATATTCCCAATGCTCATTCCATGCCTAACGGTAGAAACTACAAGAAAACATCAGTAATTCTGGGAAAATAACAGTAAATAGATGAGAACTTGCATAGAACATGTATAAAACAATTCTCCAACTCTTTTGTTTGTGTACAAAATGTATCTACAATCCAGGAAAGCCTTAATTAGAGTTCAGATCACAATAAACAGTGTATGAATCACATGTTTTTACTTAAATGAGCCTAGAATGGTAAATGTGTGTCATACATGGCAGAATACCATTGAAATAGAGAAATAAACACATAAAGCAGCTTTGGAAAGCCTTACAGTTCACTATAATATAGCATTACACTCTATAACATAGTTGAAGGACAGTGTTCTCGAGCTTCTTCTGTTCATAATAGTGTGTAGGAAGTTGTTTGTATATGTGGGCAATGATTCTACTTGGAGAAGAAGGCCAAATATAGGAAACTATAAGAAAACATGAATAATTCAGAGAAAATGGCAATAAATAGATGAGAACTGGTTTAGAACAGAAGGAACAGATTCTCCAAGTCAGTTCTTAATGTAGAAAATGTATCTAAGATCCAGGAAATCCTTAATTAGAATTAAGAACACAATAATCAGTGTATGAAAACTCTTTTATTTACTTAAAGTAGCTTAGAACTTTACATGTGTGTCACAGAAGGCATGAAAAAGAGAAATTAGCAAATTGAGCAACATTGGAAAGAATAACAGTTCACTGTAAAGTAGCATTACACTCTATATCATTGTTTAGGAACAATGATCTCAGGCTTCCTCTGATCATAACAGTGTGTAGGAAGTTGTTTGTATATGTGGGCAATGCTAATAATTGGATAAGAAGGCCGAATATAGGAAACTACATGAAAACATGAGTAATTCAGAGAAAATGGCAATAAATTGATGAGAACTGGTTTAGAATAACAGAAACAGGTTCTTAAAGTGAGTTCTTACTGTAGAAAAGGTATCTAACATCCAGGAATTCTTTAATTCCAGTTGAGGGCACATTAAACAGTGTATGAATCCTATATTTTCTACGTTAAGAACGTAGAACTTAATGTTTTTCACACAATGTTTGAAAGAGAGAAATAAGCATATTGAGAAGCTTTTAATTACACTTCACTGAAATGTATAATTAAAATCTATAACATAGTTGAGAGACAATGTTCCCAAGCTTTTCAGTTTTATAACAGTGTTTAGGTAGTTGTTTGTCCATGTTCCCAATGCTTATTCTTAATCTAATATTAGAAACTACAAGAAAACAGTAGTAATTCTGGTAAAATAACAGTATATAAATGAGAACTCGTATAGAACATGTATAAAACAGTTCTCCAAGTCTTGTGTTTGTGTATAAAATGTATCTACGATCCAGGAAAGCCTTAATTAGAGTTCAGATCACATTAAACAGTGTGTGAATCATATATTGTTTACTTAAATAAGCCTAGAATGGTAAATGTGTGTCATACAAGGCAGAATACTATTAAAATAGATAAATAAACACATTAAGCAGCTTTGGAAAGGCTAAAAGTTCATTGTAATGTAGTATTACACTCTATAGAATAGTTGAGGGACAGTGTTCTCAAGCTTCTTCTGTTCATAACAGTGTGTAGAAAGTTGTTTGTATATGTAGGCAATGCTAATACTTGGACAAGAAGGCCAAACATAGGAAACTGCATAATGACATGAATAATTCAGAGAAAATGTCAGTAAATTGATGAAACTCCTTTAGAAAAGCTGAAACCGATTGTCCAATTCCGTTCTTAGTGTAGAAAGCATTACAGTTCACTGTAATGTAGCATAGTTGAGGGACAGTGTTCTCCAGTTTCTTCGGTTCATAACACCGTGTAGGGGTCCCTGGTGGTCTAGTGGTTAGGATTCGGTGCTCTCATAACACCGTGTAGGAAGTTGTTTCTGTATGTGGGTAATGTTTATACTTGGACAAGATGGCCGAATATAGGAAAATACATGAAAACATGAATAGTTCAGAGAAAATGGTAGTAAATAGATGAGAACTCCTTTAAAACAGCTGAAACGAATTCTCCAAGTCAGTTATTAGTACAATAGGTATCTACTATCCAGTAAAGACTTAGAGTTCAGATCACATTAAACAGTGTATGAATCCTATATTTTTTAATTAAAGGAACCTAGAACCTTAAATGTATGTCACACAAAGCTTGAAAGTTAGAAATAAGAATATTGAGTAGCGTTTAATTATTCTTCACTGAAATGTATCATTAAACTCTAAAACATAGTTGAGAGACAATGTTCCTGAGATTTTCAGGTTCATAACAGTGTTTAGGTAGTTGGTTGTCGATGTTCCCAATGCTTATTCTTAGTCTAAAGTTAGAAACTATAAGAAAACATCAGTAATTCTGGGAAAATAACTGTAAATAAATGAGAACTCAAATAGAACATGTATAAAAAACTTCTCCAAGTCTTTTGTTTGTGTATAAAAGTTATCTACAATCCAGAGAAGCCTTAATTAGAGTTCAGATGACATTAAACAGTGTATGAATCATATATTGTTTACTTAAATGAGCCAGAACGGTAAATGTGTGTCATACAAGTCAGAATGCCATTGAAATGGAGAAATACACACATTAAGCAGCTTTGGAAAGCCTTTCAGTTCACTGTAATGTAGCATTACACTCTATAACATAGTTGAGGACAGTGTTCTCGAGTTTCTTCTGTTCATAACAGTGTGAAGGAAGGTGTTTATATATGTGGGCAATGCATATACTTGGACAAGAAGGCCGAATATAGAAAACTACATGAAAACATAAATAATTCAGAGAATATGGCAAAAAATATATGAGAACTGGTTTAGAACAGCTGAAACCAATTGTCCAAAATCAATTATTATTGTAGAAAAGGTATCTAAGATCCAGTAAATCCTTAATAAGAGTTAAGAACACAATAATCAGTGTATGAAACCTCTTTTATTTACTTAAAGTCGCCTAGAACTTTACATGTGTGTCACACAAGGCTTGAAAGAGAGAAATCAGCAAATTGAGCAACGTTGGAAAGCAATACAGTCCACTGTAATGTAGCATTACACTCTATAACAGAGTTGACGGATAGTATTCAGTGTAGGAAGTTGTTTGTATCTCTGGGCAATGTTTATACTTGGACAAGTTGGCCAAATATAGAAAACTACATAAAAAGATGAATAATTCAGAGAAAATGGCAGTAAATAGCTGATAACTCATTTAGAACAGTTGAAACTAATTTTGCAAGTCAGTTATTAGTGTAGAAAAGGTATCTAACATAAAGGAATTCCTTAATTCGAGTTGAGAGCACATTAAAAGATGTATGAATCCTACATTTTTTACTTAAAGGAGCCTAGAACTTTAAATGTATGTCACAAAAAGCTTGAAATAGAGAAATAAGCAATTTGAGTAGCTTTGAAAAGCCAAACACCTCACTGAAATGTATCATTAAACTCTATAACTTACTTGAGAGACAATGTTCCTGAGCTTTGGAAATCCTTACAGTCACTGTAAAGTAGCATTACACTCTATATCATAGTTGAGGGACAATGTTCTCAGGCTTCCTCTGCTCATACCAGTGTGTAGGATGTTGTTTGTATATGTGGGCAATGCTCCTACTTGGATGAGAAGGCAAAATATAGTAAACTAAGTGTAAACATGAACAATTCAGAGAAAATGGCAGTAAATAGATGAGAATAGAACAGGAGAAACAGATTCTCCAAGTCAGTTCTTGGTGTAGAAAAGATATCAACATCCAAGAATTCCTTAATTCAATTTGAGAGCACATTGAACAGTGTATGAATCCTATATTTTTTACTTAAAGGAACCTAGAAACTTAAATGTATGTCACACAAAGCTTAAAAGATGGAAATGAGCAAATTGAGTAGCTTTTAATTACGCTTCACTGAAATGTATCATTAAACTCTATTACATAGTTTAGAGACAATGCTCCCGAGCTTTTAAAGTCCATAGCAGTGTTTTGGTAGTTGTTTGTCCATGGTCCCAATGCTTATTTCTGGCCTAAAGTTACAAACTACAAGAAAATATCATTAATTCTGGGAAAATAACAGTAAATTGATGAGAACTCGCATAAAACATGATAAAACCATTCTCCAAGTCTTTTGTTCGTGTATAAAAGGTATCTATTATCCACGAAAGCCTTGATTATAGTTCAGATCACATTAAACACATATTTTTACTTAAATGAGCATAGAATGGTAAATGTGTGTCATACAAGGCAGAATACCATTTAAATAGAGAAACAAACTCATTAAACAGCTTTGGGAAGCCTTACAGTTCACTGTAATTTAGCATTACACTCTATAACATAGTTGAGGGACAGTCTTCTCGAGCTTCTTCTGTTCGTGACAGTGTGTAGGAAGATGTTTATATATGTGGGCAATGCTTGTACTTGGAAAAGAAGGCCGAATATAGGAACCTATATGAAAACATGAATAATTCAGAGAAAATGTCAGTAAATTGATGAGAACTGGTTGAAAACAACTGAAACCAATAGTCCAAAGCAGTTCTCAGTGGAGAAAAGGTATCTAAGATCCAGGAAATCCTTAATTACTGTTAATAACACAATAAACAGTTTATGAAACCTCTTTTATTTACTTAAAGTAGCCTAGAACTTTACATGTGTGACACACAAGTCTTCAAAAGGAGAAATCAACAAATTGAGCAAATTGGAAAGCAATACAGTTCACTGTAATGTAGTATTACACTCTATAACATAGTTGAAGGACAGATCTCTCGAGATTCTTCTATTCCTAACAGTGTGTAGGAAGTTGTTTATATATATAGGCAATGTTTATACTTGGTGAAGATAGCCGAATATAGGAAAATACATGAAAACTTGAGTAATTCATAGAAAATGGCAGTAAATAAATGAGAACTTGTGTAGAACAGCTGAATCGAATTCTCCAAGTCAGTTCTTAGTGTAGAAAAGGTATCTAACATCCAAAAATTCCTTAATTCATGTTGAGAGCACACTAAACAGTGTATGAAACCTCTTTTATTTACTTAAAGTAGCTTAGAACTTTACATGTGTGTCACACAAGGCTTGAAAGAGAGAAATCAGCAAATTGAGCAACGATGGAAAGCAATACAGTTCACTGTAATGTAGCATTACACTCTATAATATAGTTGGGGGACAGTGTTCTCCAGTTTCTTCTGTTCATAGCAGTGTGTAGGAAGTTGTTTGTATATATGGGCAATGATTGTACTTGTTCAAGTTGGCCAAATATAGGAACCTATATGAACACATGAATAATTCAGAGAAAATGGCAGTAAATAGATGAGAACTCGTTTAGAACAGCAGAAAGTGATTCTCCAAGTCAGTTCTTAGTGTAGAAAAGGTATCTAAAATCCAGGAATTACTTAATTCGAGTTGAGAGCTCATTAAACAGTGTATGAATCTTATATTTTTTACTTAAAGAAATCTAGAACCTTAAATATATGTCACACAAAGCTTTAAAGAGAGAAATAATCAGTTGAGTAGCTTTGAAAAGCCAAACACCTCATTGAAATGTATCATTAAACTCTATAACTTACATGAGAGACAATGTTACGAGATTTGGAAACCTTATATTCACTGTAATGTAGCATTACAATATAGTTTTTTTCATGTAGTATGAAACTACATGAAAACATGAATAATTGGGAGAAAATGGCAGTAAATAGATGAGAACTGGTTTAGAACAGCAGAAACAGATTCTCCAAGTCAGTTCTTTGTATAGAAAATGTATAAAAGATCCAGGAAATTCTCAATTAGGGTTGAAAGCACATTAAACAGCATATGAATCCTGTATTTTTTACTTAAAGGAGCATGGAAATTTAAATGTATGTCACACAAAGCTTGAAAAAGAGAAATAAGCCCATTACGTTGCTTTGAGAAGCCTATCACCTCACTGAACTGTATCATTAAACGCTATAACATACTTGAGAAACAATGTTCCCGAGCTTTGGAAAGCCTTACAGTTTACATTAATGTAAACATTACATTAATTACATTAATGTAGCATTTACTTCAAGAAACCTAGAACCTTAAATGTATGTCACACAAATCTTGAAAGAGAGAAATATGCAAATTGAGTACCCTCTAATAAAACTTCACTGAATTGTATCATTAAACTCTAAAATATAGTTGAGAGACAATATTCCCGAGCTTCTCAGGTTCATAGCAGTGTTTAGGTAGTTGTTTGTCTATGTTCCCAATGCTTATTTGTGGCCTAATATAAGAAACTACAAGAAAACTACAAGAAAATATGATTTATTTTGGGAAAATAATAGTAAATTAATGAGAACTCACAAAAAACATGTATAAAACAATTCTCCAACTCTTTTGTTTATGTATGAAAGGTATTTACAATCCACGAAAGTATTAATTAGTATTCAGATCACATTAAACAGTGTATGAATCACATATTTTTACTTAAATGAGCCTAGAATGGTAAATGTGTGTCATACAAGGCAGAATACCATTGAAATAGAGAAATAAACACATTAAGCAGCTTTGGAAAGCCTTACAGTTCACTGTAATGTAGCATTACACTCTATAACATAGTTGAGGGACAGTGTACTCGAGCTTCTTCTGTTCATAACTGTGTATAGGACGTTGTTTGTATATGTGGGCAATGGTTATACTTGGACAAGAAGGCCGAATATAGGAAACTATATGAAAATATGAATAATTCGGAGAACATGGCAGTAAATAGATGAAAACTGGTTTAGACGAGCAGAAAGAGATTCTCCAAGGCAGTTCTTCTTGTTGAAAAGGTATCTAACATCCAAGAATTCCTTAATTCAAGTTGAGAGCACATTAAACATTGTATAAATCCTATATTTTTTACTTAAGGAAATCTAGAACTTTAAATGTATGTCAAACAAAGCTTGAAAGTGAGAAATAAGCAACTGAGTAGCTTTGAAAAGCCAAACACCTCACTGAAATGTATCATTAAACTCTATAACGTACTTGAGAGACAATGTTCCCGAGATTTGGAAAGCCTTACATTCACTGTAATGTAGCATTACAATCTATATCATAGATGACGGACAATGTTCTCAGGTTTCCTCTGCTCATAACATTGTGTAGGATGTTGTTTGTGTATGTGGGCAATGCTAATACTTGGACAAGAAGGCCGAATATAGGAAACTACATGAAAACATTAGTAATTCGGAAAAAATGGCAGTAAATAGATGAGAACTGGTTTAAAACAGCAGAAACAGATTCTCCAAGTCAGTTCTAAGTGCAGAAAAGTTATCTAATATCCAGGGAATTCTTAATTAGAGTTAAGAACACAACAAACAGTGTATGAAACCTCTTTTATTTACTTAAAGTATCCCAGAACTTTACATGTGTGTCACACAAGTCTTGAAAAAGAGAAATCAGCAAATTGAGCAACGATGGAAAGCAATACAGTTCACTGTAATATAGCCTTACACTCTATACCATATTTGAGGCACAGTGTTCTCAAGTTTCTTTTGTTCATAATAGTGTGGAGGAAGTTGTTTTTCTATGTGGGCAATATTTATACTTGAAGAAGATGGCCGAATATAGGAAGCTACATGAAAACATGAATAATTCAGAGAAAATGGCAGTAAATAGACGAGAACTCGTTTAGAACAGCTGAAATGAATTCTCCAAGTCAGTTCCTAGGGTAGAAAAGGTATCTAACATCCAAGAATTCCTTAATTCGAGTTGAGAGCTCATTAAACAGTGTATGAATCCTATATTTTTTACTTAAAGAAATCTAGAACCTTAAATGTATGTTACACAAAGCTTTAAAGAGAGAACTAATCAACTGAATAGCTTTGAAAAGCTGAACACCTCATTGAAATGTATCATTAAATTCTATAACTTACTTGAGAGACAATGTTACCGAGATTTGGAAAGCCTTACATTCACTGTAATGTAGCATTACACTCTATGTCATAGTTGAGGGACAATGTTCTCAGGCTTCCTCTGCTTATAACAGTGTGTAGGAAGGTGTTTCTATATGTGGGCAATGCTAATACTTGGACGAGAAGGCCGAATATAGGAAACTACATGAAAACATGACTAATTCGGAGAAAATGGCAGTAAATAGATGAGAACTGGTTTAAAACAGCAGAAACAGATTCTCCAAGTCTGTTCTAAGTACACAAAAGGTATCTAACATCCAGGAAATTCTTAATTATAGTTAAGAACACAATAAACCGTGTATGAAACCTCTTTTATTTACTTAAAGTAGCGTAGAACTTTACATGTGTGTCCCACAAGGCTTGAAAGAGAGAAATCAGCAAATTGAGCAACGTTGGAAAGCAATACAGTTCACTGTAATGTAGCATTACACTCTATAATATAGTTGGGGGACAGTGTTCTCCAGTTTTTTCTGTTCATAGCAGTGTGTAGGAAGTTGGCTGTATATATGGGCAATGCTTACACTTGGTCAAGATGGCCGGATATAGGATACTATATGAAAACATGAATAATTCGCGGAAAATGGCAGTAAATAGATGAGAACTGGTTTAGAAGAGCAGAAAGAGACTCTCCAAGGCTGTTCCTAGTGTAGAAAATGTATCTAACATCCAGGAATTCCTTAAATCAAGTTGAGAGCTCATTAAACAGTGTATGAATCCTATATTTTTTACTTAAAGAAATCTAGAACCTTAAATGTATGTCACACAAAGATTTAAAGAGAGAAATAATCAATTGAGTAGCTTCGAAAAGCCAAACACCTCACTGAAATGTATCATTAAACTCTATAACTTACTTGAGAGACAATGTTCACCAGATTTGGAAAGCCTTACATTCACTGTAATGTAGCATTACATTGTATATCATAGTTGCGGGACAATGTTCTCAAGCTTCCTCTGCTCATAACAGTGTGTAGGATGTTGTTTGTGTATGTGGGCAATGCTAATACTTGGACGAGATGGCTGAATATAGGAAAGTACATGAAAACATGTATAATTCGGAGAAAATGGCAGTAAATAGATGAGAACTGGTTTAAAACATTAGAAACAGATTCTCCAAGTCAGTTCTTAGTGAAGAAAAGTTATCTAATATCCAGGAAATTCTTAATTAGAGTGAAGAACACAATAAACAGTGTATGAAACATCTTTTATTTACTAAAAATAGCCTAGAAATTGACACGTGTGTCTCACAAGGCTTGAAAGAGAGAAATCAGCGAATTGAGCAAAGATGGAAAGCAATACAGTTCACTGTAATGTAGCATTACACTCTATAACATAGTTTGGGGACTGTGTTCTCGAGATTCTTCTGTTCATAACAGTGTCTAGGAAGTTGTTTGTATATATGGGCAAACCTTACACTTGGTCAAGATGGCCGAATATAGGAAACTATATGAAAACATGAATAATTCAGAGAAAATGGCAGTAAACAGATGAAACCTCTTTTAGAACAGCTGAAAGGATTTCTCCAAGTTAGTTCTTAGTGTAGAAAATGTATCAAAGATCCAGGAAATTCTTAATTAGAGTTGAGAGCACATTATACAGCGTATGAATCCTATATTTTTTACTTAATGGAGCCTAGAAGTTTAAATGTATGTCACACAAAGCTTGAAAGAGAGAAATAAGCCCATTAAGTTGCTTTGAAAAGCCTAACAGCTCACTGAAATGTATCATTAAACTCTATAACATACTTGAGAGACAATGTTCCCGAGCTTTGGAAAGCCTTACATTCACTGCAATGCAGCATTACGCTGTATATCATAGTTGAGGGACAATGTTCTCGGACTTCCTCTGCTCATAACAGTGTGTATGAAGTTGTTTGTATATGTGGGCAATGCTAATACTTGGACGAGAAGGCCTAATATAAGAAACTACATGAAAACATGAATAATTCGGAGAAAATGGCAGTAAATAGGTGAGAACTAGTTTAGAACAGCAGAAACAGATTCTCCAAGACAGTTCTTAGTGTAGAAAAGGTATCTAACATCCAAGAATTCCTTAATTCAAGTTGAGAGCACATTAAACCGTGTATGAATCCTATATTTTTTTACTTCAAGGAACCTAGAACCTTAAATGTATGTAACACAAAGCTTGAAAGAGAGAAATAAGCAAATTTAATAGCTTTTAGTTACATTTCACTGAAATGTATCATTAAACTCTATTACATAGTTTAAAGACAATGATCCCGAGCTTTTAAGGTTCACAGCAGTGTTTAGGTAGTTGTTTGTCCATGTTCCCAATGCTTATTTCTGGCCTAATTTTAGAAACTACAAGAAAATATCATAAATTCTGAGAAAATAACAGTAAATTGATGAGAACTCGCAAAAAAACATGATAAAACCATTCTCCAAGTCTTTTGTTTGTGTATAAAAGGTATCTATAATCCAGGAAAGCCTTAATTATAGTTCAGATCATATTAAACAGTGTTCAAATCACGAATTTTTACTTAAATGAGCCTAGAATTGTAAATGTGTGTCATACAAGGCAGAATACCATTGAAATAGAGAAATAAACACATTAAGCAGCTTTGGAAAGCCTTACAGTTCACTGTAATGTAGCATTACACGCTATAACATAGTTGACGGAGTCTTTTCGAGCTTCTTCTGTTCATGACAGTGTGTAGGAAGTTGTTTATATATATAGGCAATACTTATACGTGGACAAGAAGGCCGAATATAGGAAACTATATGAAAACATGAATAATTCAGAGAAAATGGCAGTAAATTTTAAAACAGCTGAAACCAATTGTCCAAAGCAGTTCTCAGTGGAGAAAAGGTATCTAAGATCCAGGGATTCCTTAATTAGAGTTAAGAACACAATAAACAGTGCATGAAACCTATTTGATTTACTTAAAGTAGCCTAGAACTTTACATGTGTGTCACACAAGGTTTGAAAGAGAGAAATAAACTCATTAAGTTGCTTTTAAAAGCCTAACACCTCACTGAAATGTATCATTAAACTCTATAACATACTTGAGAGTCAATGTTCCCGAGCTTTGGAAAGCCTTACAGTTCACTGTAATGTATCATTACACTCTATATCATAGTTGATGGACAATGTTCTCGGGCTTTCGCTGCTCATAACAGTGTGTATGAAGTTGTTTGTATATGTGGGCAATGCTAATACTTTGACGAGAAGGGCAAATATAGAAAACTACATGAAAACATGAATAATTCAGAGAAAATGGCAATAAATGATGAGAACTGGTTTAGAACAGCAGAAACAGATTCTCCAAGTCAGTTCTTAGTGTAGAAGAGGTATCTAACATCCAGAAATTCCTTAATTCGAGTTGAGAGTACATTAAACAGTTCATGAATCCTATATTTTTTACTTAAAGTAACATAGAACCTTAAATGTGTGTCACACAGAGCTTGAAAGAGAGAAATAAGCAAATTGAATAGCTTAATTACTCTTCACTGAAATGTATCATTAAATTCTAAAACATAGATGAGAGACAATGTTCCCGAGCTTTTCAGGTTCATAACAGTGTTTAGGTAGTTGTTTGTCCATGTTCCCAATGTTTATTCTTGGTCTAATGTTAGAAACTACAAGAAAACATCAGTAATTCTGGGAAAATAACTGTAAGTAGATGACAACTCGCATAGAACATGGATAAAACACTTCTCCAAGTATTTTTTTGTGTATAAAATTATCTATGATCCAGGAAAGCAATGATTACAGTTCACATCACATTAAACAGCATATGAATCATATATTGTTTACTTAAATGTGTGTCAAACAAATCAGAATACGATTGAAATAAAGAAATAAACACATTAAGAAACTTTGGAAAGCCTTACAATTCACTGTAATGTAGCATTACACTCTATAACATAGTTGAGGTACAGTGTTCTCCAGCTTCTTTTGTTCATAACAGTGTGTAGGAAGTTGTTTGTTTATGTGGGCAATGTTTATACTTGGACAAGATGGCCGAATATAGGAAACTACATGAAAACATGAATAATTTAGAGAAAATGGCAGTAAATTGATGAGAACTCGTTTAGAACAGGTGAGACAGATTCTCCAAGTTAGTTCTTAGTGTAGAAAATGTATCAAAGATCCAGGAAATTCTTAATTAGAGTTGAGAGCACATTAAACAGTGTATGAATCCTATATTTTTTACTTAAATGAGCAAAGAAATTTAAATGTATGTCACACAAAGTTGAAAGAGAGAAATAAGCCCATTAAGTTGCTTTGAAAAGCCTAACACCTCACTGAAATGTATCATTAAACTCTATTACATAGTTTAGAGACAATGTTCCTGAGCTTTTCAGTTTCATTTCTGTGTTTAGGTATTGTTTGTCCATATTCCCATGCTTATTCCAGGCCTAATGTTAGAAACTACAAGAAAACATAATTAATTTTGGGAAAATAACAGTAAATAGATGAGAACTCGCATATAACATGGATAAAACACTTCACCAAGTCTTTTGTTTGTGTATAAAAGGTATCTACAGTCCAGGAAAGCCTTAATTAGAGTTCAGATCACATTAAACAGTGTATGAATCATATATGGTTTACTTAAATGAGCCTAGAATGGTAAATGTGTGTCAGACATGGCAGAATACCATTGAAATAGAGAAATAAAGACATTAAGCAGCTTTGGAAATCCTTACAGTTGACTGTAATGTAGCATTACACTCTGTAACATAGTTGAGGGACAGTGTTCTTGAGCTTCTTCTGTTCATAACAGTGTATAGGAAGTTGTTTGTATATGTGGGCAATGATTATACTTGGAGAAGATGGCCGAATATAGGAAACTACATGAAAACATGAATAATTCAGAGAAAATGGCAGTAAATAGTTGAGAACTGGTTTAGAACAGCAGAAACAGATTCTCCTATTCAGTTCTTAGTGTAGAAAAGGTATCTAAGATCCAGGAAATTCTTAATTAGAGTTAAGAACAACATAAACATTGTATGAAACCTCTTTCATTTTCTTAAAGTAGCCTAGAACTTTCCATGTGTGTCACACAATGCTTGAAAGAGAGAAATCAGCAAATTGAGCAACGTTGGAAAGCAATACATTTCACTGTAATGTAGCATTACACTCAATAGCATAGTGAGGGACAGTGTTCTCGAGTTTCTTCTGTTCATAACAGTGTGTAAGAAGTTGTTTGTCTATGTGGGCAATAGTTATACATGGAGAAGTTGGCCGAATATAGGAAACTATATGAAAACATGAATAATTCAGAGAAAATGGCAGTAAATAGAGGAGAACTCGTTTAGAACAGCTGAAACGAATTCTCCATGTCAGTTCTTAGTGTAGAAAAGGTATCAACATCCAGGAATTCCTTAATTTGAGTTGAGAGCACATTAAACAGTGTATGAATCTGATATTTTTTACTTAAAGGAGCCTAGAAGCTTAAATGTATGTCACACAAAACTGAAAGATAGAAATTAGCAAATTGAGTAGCTTTTAATTACAGTTCACTGAAATGTATCATTGAACTCTAAAACATAATTGAGAGACAATGTTCCCGAGGTTTTCAGGTGCATAGCAGTGTTTATGTAGTTGTTTGTCTATGTTCCCAATGCTAATTCCTGGCCTAATGTTAGGAACTACAAGGAAACAGCAGTAATTCTTGGAAAATAACAGTGAATCGATGAGAACTCGCCTAAAACATGTATAAAACAATTCTCCAACTCTTTTGTTTGTGTATAAAAGCTATCTACAATCCAGGAAAGCCTTAATTAGAATTCAGATCACATTAAACAGTGTATGAATCACATATTTTTACTTAATGAGCCTAGAATGGGAAATGTGTGTCATACAAGGCAGAATACCATTGAAATAGAGAAATATACAAATTAAACAGCTTCGGAAAGCCTTACAGTTCACTGTAATGTAGCATTACACTCTATATCATAGTTGAGGAACAATGTTTTCAGGCTTCCTCTGCTCATAACAGTGTGTATAAAATTGTTTGTATATGTGGGCAATGCTAATACTTGGATGAGAATGCTGAATATAGGAAACTACATGAAAACATGAATAATTCGGAGAAAATGGCAGTAAATAGATGAGAACTGGTTTAGAACAGCAGAAACAGATTCTCCAAGACAGTTCTTAGTGTAGAAAAGGTATCTAACGTCCAGGAAATTCTTTTTTTACTTCTTCCATTTGGCCTTTTTGTTTGTTTGTTTGTTTGTTTGTTTAATATTTTTTTAATTAAATTATTATCTGTGTACATATTTTAACTCCCCCCCTCCCATACATTCCCTCCCTCCTCAGAGTTTTCTGTTTATTGGTTGTACTTATATGCATGTATACAAGTCCTTCGTTTGATCTCTTATCTCTACAGATCTCCCTACTGTCCCTGCTCTAATTTTACAGTCTTCTTGTTGCTTTACTTTCTTTATATCTGACTTTTGGTTTGTCAGTTTATAATGTTCTTTAATATCCATAAATGAGTGAGACCATGTGGTATTTCTCTTTCATTGACTGGCTTATTTCACTCAGCATGATGTTCTCTAGTTCTATCCAGGTTGCTGCAAATGATGAGAATTCCTTTTTTTATGGCAGCATAATATTCCATTGTGTAGTTGTACCGTAGTTTTTTGATACAATCATCTGCTGACAGGCACCTGGGCTGTTTCCAGATTCTAGCTATTGTAGATTGTGCTGCTATGAACATAGGGGTGCATATATCCTTTCTGATTGGTGTTTTTAGCTTCTTGGGATATATTCCTAGGAGTGGGATTGCTGGGTCAAATGGGAGTTCCATTTTCAGTTTTTTGAGGAAACTCCACACTGTTCTCCACAGTGGTTGCACCAGTCTGCATTCCCACCAGCAATGCACGAGGGTTCCTTTTTCTCCACAACTTGGCCAACACTTGTCATTTGTTGATTTGTTGATGTTGGCCATTCTGACAGGTGTGAGATGGTACCGCATTGCTGTTTTGATTTGCATCTCTCGGAAAATTAGTGACTTTGAGCAAGTTTTCATGTGCCTTTTGGCCTTCCTTCTGTATTCTTTTGAAAATATCCTATTTAGGTCCCTTCCCCATTTTTTAATTGGATCATTCATCTTCCTTTTATTTAGATGTAT
The DNA here is from genome assembly GCA_036971965.1 of Nyctalus aviator. Lineage (NCBI taxonomy): Eukaryota > Metazoa > Chordata > Mammalia > Chiroptera > Vespertilionidae > Nyctalus > Nyctalus aviator. The sequence continues at coordinate 50,888 of JAPZQD010000058.1, read as the reverse complement.
AAGCTGTTTGTAGATGATGGAGATTATACCTTTATCAGTGGTAACATTTGCAAATATGTTCTCCCACACAGTGGGCTTTCTTGTTGTTTTGTTGATGGTTTCTTTTGCTGTAAAAAGCTTTTTATTTTGATGTAGTCCCATTTGTTTATTTTATCTTTAGCTTCCATTGCCCTAGGGGCAGTATCAGTGAAGAAGTTCTTTTGGCATATGTCTGAGATTTTGTTGCTTGTGGGTGCTTCTAGTATTTTTATGGTTTCCCATCTGATGTTTAAGTCCTGTATCCATTTTGAGTTTATTTTTGTGTATGGTGTAAGTTGGTGATCTAGTTTCATTCTTTTGCATGTATCTGCCCAATTTTCCCAACACCATTTATTGAACAAACTATCATGACTCCATTGTATATTCCTGCCTCCTTTGTCAAATATTAATTGAGCATAGTGATTTGGGTTGATAACTGGGTTCTCGATTCAATTCCATTGATCTATATGTCTGTTCTTGTGCCAGTACCAGGCTGTTTTGACAGTACCAGTGTCTTTGTAATACAGTTTGAAGTCTGGCATTGAGATCCCTCCTACTTTACTCTTCTTTCTCAGAATTGCTGTGGCTATTCGGGGTCTTTTATTGTTCCAAATGAACTTTTGGAGAGTTCTTTCTAGGTCAGTGAAATATGCCATTGGTATTTTAATGGGGAGTGCATTGAACCTATAGATTGCTTTAGGAAGTATGGACATTTTGATGATGTTGATTCTACCAATCCATGAACATGGTATGTTCTTCCATCTGTTTACATCTTCCTCTATCTCTTTTTTTCAGTGTCATGTAGTTTTCCACATATAGGTCCTTAACTTCCTTAGTTAAGTTTATTCCTAGGTATCTTAATTTTTTTGGTGCGATGGTAAATGGAATTGCTTTTTTTGTGTCAGTTTCTATAAGTTCGCTCTTGGTGTATAGAAATGCCATAGATTTCTTGGCGTTAATTTTGTATCCTGCTACATTGCCAAATTCATTTATTAAGTCAATTAGTTTTTTAATGGAGTCTTTTGGGTTTTTATATACAATATCATGTTGTCTGCAAATAAGGATAACTTTACTTCTTCTTATCCAATTTGGATGCCTTTTATTTCCTCCTCTTGTCTAATTGCAATGGCTAATACTTAGAGTAAGATGTCAAAGAGGAGTGGTGATAGCGGGCATCCCTGTCTTGTTCCTGTTCTTAGAGGGAATGGTTTTAGTTTTTGCCCACTGAGTATGATGTTGGCTGTGGGTTTATGGTATATAGTTTTTATTATGTTGAGGTATGATCCTTGTACTCCCACCTTGTTGAGAGTTTTTATCAGGAAAGGGTGTTGGATTTTATCAAATGCTTTTTCTGCATCAATTGATATGACTATATGGTTTTTATCTTTCAATTTGTTTATGTGATGTATCACGTTTATTGATTTGCGGATATTGAACCAACCTTGCATTCCTGGAATAAATCCGACTTGGTCATGGTGTATGAGCTTTGTGATGCTCTGCTGGAGCCGATTTGCTAGAATTTTGGCATCTATGTTCATGAGGGATATTGGCCTGTAATTCTCTTTCATTGAGTTGTCTTTATCTTGTTTTGGTATTAGGGTGATGCTGGCTTCATAGAAGGAGTTTGGAAGTGTTCCTTCCTCTTGAATTTTTTGGGATAGTCTGAGGAGGATAGGTTTTAGATCTTCCTTGAATGTTTGGTAAAACTCCCGTGAAGCCATCTGGTCCTGGGCTTTTGTTTACTGGAAGCTTTTTGATGACTATTTCAATTTCTTCCCAAGTCACTGGTCTATTGAGATTTTTAGATTCTTCCTGATTGAGTTTTGGAAGTTTGTATTTTTCTAGGAATAGGTCCATTTCCTCCAGGTTGTTCAGTTTGTTGGAATAGAGTTGTTCGTAGTATTTTGTAACAATTCATTGTATTTCGGTGGGGTCTGTTGTTATTTCACCTCTTTCATTTCTGATTTTGTTTATTTGGGTCCTCTCTCTTTGTTTCTTGGTTAGCCTGGCTAGAAGACCATCTATCTTGTTTATTCTTTCAAAGAACCAGCTCTTGGTTTTGTTGATTTTATGTATTGTTTCTTTGGTCTCAATGTCATTTATCTCCGCGCTGATTTTTGTTATTTCCTTCCTTCTGCTTACACTGGGGTTTTCTTGTTGCTCTTTTTCTAACTCTTTGAGTTGTAGAGTTATATCATTTGTTACCATTTTTTCTAGTTTCTTGCAATAGGCTTGTAAGGATATGAACTTTCCTCTCAAAACTGCTTTTGCTGTGTCCCATAGATTATGGATAGTTGTGTTTTCATTGTCATTTGTTTCCAGGATGTTTTTAATCTCTTCCTTGATTTCTCTGGTAACCCAGTCCTTGTTTAATAGGATGCTGTTTAGTCTCCCTGTGTTTGATTTCTTCGGATTTTTTTTCATTGTAGTTAATTTCCAGTTTTATGCCATTATGGTCTGAAAAGATGCTTGATATGATTTCTATCTTATTTAATTTGAAGAGACTTTGCCTATGTCCCAAAATGTGGTCTATCTTTGAGAATATCACATGTGCCCTTGAGAAAAATGTATATTCTGTGGCTTTGGGGTGGAATGTTCTGAAGATGTCGATTAATTCCATCCGGTCCAGCGAGTCATTTAGGATTGATATTTCTTTGCTGATTTTTTGTTTAGATGATTTGTCAAAGGGTGACAGTGGGGTATTAAAATCTCCTACTATGATTGTATTGCTATTAATCTCTCCCTTAATGTCCTCCAGCAGTTTTTTTTTATATATTGGGGTGCTCCCGTATTGGGTGCATATATATTTACCAGGGTTATTTCTTCTTGTTGGATTGCTCCCTTTAGTATTATGAAGTGGCCTTCATTATCTCTTGTTATGTCCTTCACTCTGAGATCTAATTTGTCAGATATAAGTATTGCCACCCCATCTTTTTTTTTCATTTCCATTCGCCTGGAAAACCTTTTTCCATCCCTTCACCCTCAGTCTGTGTGCATCTTTTTTCCTGAGGTGGGTTTCTTGTAGACAACAGATATATGGGTCTTGTTTTCTTGTCCAATCTGTTACCCTATGTCTTTTGATTGGAGCATTTAGTCCATTTACATTTAAAGTTATTATTGATAGATACTTATTTTACACCATCTTTATTCTATACCCCTGTGTTCCTTCTTTGCTTTCTATTTCTTTAATTTTACAGTAGACCCTTTAGCATTTCTTGCATTGCTGGTTTGGTGAAGATAAATTCCCTTAGTCTGTTTTTGTCTGTGAAGCTCCTGATTTCACCTTCACTTTTGATTGATAGCCTTGCTGGGTACAGTATTCTTGGATTCAGACCCTTCCTTTGCATGACTTTGTATATTTCATCCCATTCCCTTCTGGCCTGATAAGTTTCGGTGGAGAAGTCAGTTGCTAGTCTGAAGGGGGTTCCTTTATATGTAACTTTCTGTCTCTCTCTGGCTGCTTTTAAAATTCTTTTTTTGTCGTTGATGTTTGCCAGCTTAATTATAATGTGTCTAGGGGTCGGTTTTCTGGGGTTCATTTTGCTTGGGACTCTGCAAGCATCTTGGATTTGTGTGGGTTTTTTCTTCTCTATCTCAGGAAAGTTTTCTGTCATTATTTCTTGAAATACGTTTTCCATGTCTTCCTCAATTCCCTTTCCTTCTGAAACCCCTATTATTCTAATATTGTTTGGTTTTGTATTTTCCCAAAGTTCCCTTAGACTTTCCTCCTGTTTTTTAATTTTTTTTCCAGAAGCTGTTCTAATTGGGTATTTTTTTCCATCTTGTCTTCTAGCTCGCTGATGCGGCCCTCAGCTTCTTCTAATCTACTCTTGATGCTTTCTATTGAGTTCTTTACAGTAGCGATGTTATTTTTTCATTTCTTCTTGGTTCTTCTTCATTTCCTCTTGGTTCTTACTCATATTATCAAATTTGTCTTCCATTCTTTCTGGCCATCTTATGATCATTACTCTGAATTCTTGCTCTGGTAGGTTGCTTGCTTCTATCTCGTTTACTTCCTTTTCTGTTGAAGCCTGCTTTTCTTTCATATGCAGGCTGTTTTTGGGTCTCCCCATTATTTAGGATGTCTGGTTGTGTAGTTCTCTCTCTTCTGCTTTGATTTAAAGGCACAAATTACAACACAACCAGGTACAACACGCAAGGCACTGAATAGAAATGTGTTTGTAATATTAATAACCACCAATAAAGTTGACTAGAACCCAGCTAACATAAACATACAATCAGACAAAGAGAATAGGCAAATCAATCTTATAAAAAAAAGCATACAACTTCAGTATAGTCACCATTCAACATACAACTTCAAAGGGTTGGAGAGAAAGACTGTTTTTTTGTTTTGTTTTTAGGACAACTGCAAGGGAGGTTTGAATGGGCTTGGAGAAGGTAGTTGGAAATTAGATATATACAAGTAGGGTGAAATTTTAGGAGGGGGTAGAGAGAAGGAATGGGGATAATCTAGAGCAGGAAAGGGTTAAGATAAACGGGGTACAAAGGAAAAGATCAGAAAGAGGGTGAAGGCATAAAGGTAGGGTGGAGATAGAATAAAGCGTTGGAGAAGGAAAGATAGATAAAGACTGTAGAACAGTAATCCTGAAATAATATATATATACACATATATATATATTATATGTAACAAACTACATGAAATAATATATATATTATAATATAATAATATAATATATATTATATATATTATATATATATATAATATATGATGAAATAAAAATAATAAAAATAAACAAAAGAAAATAAGATGAAAAAAGTAAATTAGTAGCAGTAATAGTGTTGATTACGTATACAATGTAGTAATTAAAAAGATAAAATCAAGAGAGGAAAAAAAATAGTTTCTTGAGTAAACGTTGCAAATAATGAGAACAAAAATAAAAAACAAATATTTAAAAATTTTTTAAAAAAATTAAAATTTAAATAAAATTTACAGTAATGAAGGTCATTTGCTTTCTCTATTGTTATGATCCAGTCCTGATTTTTAGGGAGGTTTTGCTTTGTTTTTATTACTCTGGAGTCAATTTGTAAATTAGCCTCTGGGGGCAGTGTTTCTAGGTTGACTTCCCAGACTCTAGAGCCTCTCAGCTTTTTTTTTTTTTTTTTTGCCCTCTTTGAAGTAGGATCTACAGAGGGGGGAGGGGGCAGGTCCAAGCAATTGCAATCTCTTGCAACTCTCCGATATCCCTCCGAGCCAGATCCAAATGTGTTGCTCTTTAGATATCTCGCCTGTTAGGAGCCCGCTCCACTTTCATGGGTGCCACCTGCCCAACAGCTGGGGCTTCCACTTATAATCACCGCCCTTGTCCTCCAGCTTCCGCGTGCCTTGTGCGCGCGCAGCCTTTTATCTTCTCCTCGAGCACTCTCCACCCTCTCCCTGCAAAATCTGACATTTTCGCCGAGCAGTGGGGCACTCCTGTGGGGCCGGGTGTTCACACCACCTGGGATCCGTGTTCTGGGAGTCACAGCTGCTTGGTGGTTGCTGCGGTTGTGCATATTCAGGCCTCTGACACGATCCTATATTCCTCTCAAGATGGTGAGGCTTCCCCATCCAAGCCGGCAGGTAGTTCCAGGAAGGGATGCAGCCCACTTGGGTGCATCCGTGTGAGGGGTACCTCTGACAGCGGTACCCAGCCATTTCTTCTGGCCTTCGCTGTCTCCCGGGTTGCTAATAAATACTCACAGCTCAACAGCATCAGCTGCTCTCTCTTTCTGCTTCGGGACCAGGCTCAGAATCCTCCCATCTATTCTTCTGCCATCTTTCGTCTTTCTAGATACCTTTTCTACACTAACAACTGACTTGGAAAATCTGTTTCTGCTGTTCTAAACCAGTTCTCATCTATTTACTGCCATTTTCTCTGAATTATTCATGTTTTCATGTAGTGTCCTATATTTGGCCTTCTCGTCCAAGTATTAGCATTGCCCACATATACAAACAACATCCTACACACTGTTATGAGCAGAGGAAGCCTGAGAACATTGTCCCTCAACTATGATATAGAGTGTAATGCTACATTACAGTGAACTGTAAGGCTTTCCAAAGCTGCTTAATGTGTTTATTTCTCTATTTCAATGGTATTCTGCCTTTTATGACACAAATTTAACATTCTAGGCTCATTTAAATAAAAATATGTGATTCATACACTGTTTAATGTGATTTGAACTCTAATTAAGGCTTTCCTGGATTGTAGATACCTTTTATACACAAACAAAAGAGTTGGAGAATTGTTTTATACATGTTTCATGCAAGTTCTCATCAATTTTCTGTTATTTTCCAAGAATTAATAATGTTTTCTTGTAGTTTCTAACATTAGGCCAGAAATAATTATTGGGAACATAGACAAACAACTGCCTAAACACTGTTATGAACCTGAAAAGCTTGGGAAAATAGTCTCTAAAATATGTTTTAGAGTTTAATGATACATTTCAGTGAAGTGTAATTAAAAGCTACTCAATTTGCTTATTTCTCTATTTCAAGCTTTGTGTGACATACCCTTAAGTTTCTAGGTTCCTTTAAGTAAAAAATATAGGATTCATACACTGTTTAATGTGCTCTCAACTTGAATTAAGGAATTCCTGGATATTGGATACCTTCTCTACTCTAAGACCTGACTTGGAGAATCTATTTCTGCTCTTCTAGACCAGTTCTCAACTATTTACTGCCATTTTCTATGAATTATTCATATTTTCATATAGCTTCCTATATTCGGCCTTCTCGTCCAAGTAATAGCATTGCCCACATATACAAACAACTTCCTACACACTGTTATGACCAGAGGAAGCCTGAGAACATTGTCCCTCAACTATGATAGAGAGTGTAATGCTACATTACAGTTAATGTAAGGCTTTCCAATGCTCGGTAACATTGTGTCTCAAGTAAGTTATAGAGTTTAATGATACATTTCAGTGAGGTGTTTGGCTTTTCAAAGCTACTCAATTTACTTATTTCTCTCTTTCAAGCTTTGTGTGATATACATTTAAAGTTCTAGGCTCATTTAAGTAAAAAATATAGGATTCATACACTGTTTAATGTGCTCTCAACTCTACTTAAGGAATTTCTAGATGTTAGATACCCTTTCTACATTAAAAACTTAATTGGAGAATTCGTTTCAGCTGTACCAATCAAGTTCTCAACTATTTACTTCCATTTTCTCTGAATTATTTATGTTTTCATGTAGTTTCCTATATTTGGCCTAATTGTTCAAGTATTAGCATTGCCCACATATACAAACAACTTCCTATACACCGTTATGAGCAGTGGAAGCCCAAGAACATTGTCCCTCAACTAGGTTATAGAGTGTAATGCTGCATTACTGTGAACGGTAAGTCTTTCCAAAGCTCGGGAACATTGTCTCTCAAGTATGTTATAGAGTTTAGTGATACATTTCAGAGAGGTGTTAGGCTATTCAAAGCAACTTCATTGCGTTATTTCAGTATTTCAAGCTTTGTGTGACATACATTTAAGGTTTTAGGCTCATTTAGGTAAAAAAAATATAGGATTCATACACTGTTTAATTTGCTCTCAACTTTTTTTTAGAAATTCCTGGATGTTAGATACCTTTTCTACACTAAGAACTGACTTTGAGAATTCATTTCAGGTGTACTAAACTAGTTCTCATCTATTTACTTCCATTTCCTTTGAAATATTCATGTTTTCATGTAGTTTCCTATATTCGGCCATCTTGTTCAAGTATAAACATTGCCCACATATACAAACAACTTCCTACACACTGTTATGAACAGAAGAAACTCGAGAACACTGTCCCTCAACTATGTTATAGGGTGCAATGCTACATTACACTGAACTGCATTGATTTCCAATTTGCTCAATTTGCTGATTTCTCTCTTTCTAGCATTGTGTGACACACATGTAAAGTTCTAGGCCAATTTAAGTAAATAAAAGAGGTTTCCAACACTGTTTATTGTGTTCTTAATTCTAATTAAGTATTTCCTGGATTTTAGATACCTTTTCTACACTAAGAACTGATTTGGACAGTTGGTTTCAGCTGTTCTTAATGAGTTCTCATCAATTTACTGACATTTTCTCTGAATTATTCATGTTTTCATATAGTTTACTATATTCGTCCTTCTTGTCCAAGTATATGCATTGCTCACATACATAAACACCTTCCTACACACTGCTATGAACAGAAGAAGCTCGAGAACACTGTCCCTCAACTCTATTATAGAGTGTAATGCTACATTGCTGTGAACAGTAAGGCTTTCCAACGCTGCTTAATGTGTTTATTTCTCTATTTCAATGCTATTCTGACTTGTATGACACACATTTACTGTTCTAGGCTCATTTAAGTAAACAATATATGATTCATACACTGTTTAATGTGCTCTCAACTTGAATTAAGGAATTCCTGGATATTGGATACCTTCTCTACTATAAGACCTGACATGGAGAATCTATTTCTGCTCTTCTAAACCAGTACTCAACTATTTACTGCCATTTTCTATGAATTCTTCATATTTTCATATAGTTTCCTATATTCGGCCTTCTCGTTCAAGTAATAGCATTGCCCACATATACAAACAACTTCCTACACACTGTTATGAACAGAAGAAACTCGAGAACACTGTCCCTCAACTATGTTATAGAGTGTAATGCTACATTACAGTGAACTGCAAGGCTTTCCAAAGCTCGGGAACATTGTCTCTCAAGTATGTTATAAAGTTTAAGGATACATTTCAGTGAGGTGTTAGGTTTTTCAAAGGAATTTAATTGGCTTTTTTCTCTCTTTCAAGCTTTGTGTGACATACATTTAAAGTTCTAGGCTCCATTAAGTAAAAAATATAGGATTCATACAGTGTTTAATGTGCTCTCAACTCTAATTAAGAATTTCCTGGATCTTTGATACATTTTCTACACTAATAACTGAAATGGAGAATCAGTTTCTGCTCTTCTAAACCATTTCTCATCTATTTACTGCCATTTTCTCTGAATTATTCAGGTTTTCATATAGTTCCTTATATTTGGCCATGTTGACCAAGTATAAGCGTTGCCCATATGTACAAACAACTTCCTACACACTGTTATGAACAGAAGAAACTGGAGAACACTGTCCCTCAACTATGTTATAGAGTGTAATGCTACATTACAGTGAACTGTATTCCTTTCCAACGTTGCTCAATTTGCTGATTTCTCTCTTTCAAGCCTTGTGTGACACACATGTAAAATTCTATACTATTTTAAGTAAATAAAAGAGGTTTCATACACTGTTTATTGTGTTCTTAAATCTAATTAAGAATTAGATTCTCCAAGTCAGTTCTTAGTATATAAAAAGTATCTAAAATGCAGAAATTCCTTAATTCGAGTTGAGAGCACCTTAAACAGTGTATGAATCCTATATTTTTTACTTAAAGGAACCTAGCACCTTAAATGTATGTCCCACAAAGCTTGAAAGAGAGAAATAAACAAACTGATAGCTTTCAATTACACTTCACTGTATTGTATCATTAACATAGTTAATATAACATAGTTGAGAGACAATGTTCACGAACTTTTCAGGTTCATAACTGTGTATAGGTAGTTGTTTGTCCATGTTCCCAATGCTATTCCTGGTCAAATGTTAGAAAATATAAGAAAACATCATTAATTCTGGGAAAATAACAGTAAATTGATGAGAACTTGCATAAAACATGATAAAACCATTCTCCATGTCATTTGTTTGTGTATAACAGTTATCTACAATCGAGGAAAGCCTTAATTAGAGTTCAGATCACATTAAACAGTGTTTGAATCACATATTTTTACGTAAATGTGCCTAGAATGGTAAATGTGTGTCATACAAGGCAGAATACCATTGAAATAGAGAAATAAACACATTAAGCAGCTATGGAAAGCCTTACAGTTCAATGTAATGTAGCATTACACTCTATAACATAGTTGAGGGACAGTCTTCTCGAGCTTCTTCTGTTCATGACAGTGTGTACGAGTTGTTTATATCTGTGGGCAATGCTTATACTTGGACAAGAATGCCAAATATAGGAAACTATATGAAAACATGAATAATTCAGAGAAAATGTCAGTAAATTGATGAGAACTGGTTTAAAACATTTGAAACCAATTGTCCAAAGCAGTTCTCAGTGGAGAAAATGTGTCTAAGATCAAGGAAATCCTTAATTTGAGTTAAGAACACAATAAACAGTGCATGAAACCTCTTTTATTTACTTAAAGTAGGCTAGAACTTAACATGTGTGTCACTCAAGGCTTGAAGTAGAGAAATCAGCAAATTGAGCAAATTGGAAAGCAATACAGTTCACTGTAATGTAGCATTAACTCTATAACATAGTTGAAGGACAGTGCTCTCGAGTTTCTTCTATTCCTAACAGTGGGTAGGAAGTGGTTTATATATATGGGCAATGTTTATACTTGGTCAAGATGGCCGCATGTAGGAAACTACAGGAAAACATGAATAATTCAGAGAAAATGGCAGTAAATAGATGAGAACTCGTTTAGAACAGCTAAAACGAATTCTCCAAGTCAATTCTTAGTGTAGTAAAGGTATGTAACATCCAGCAATTCCTTAATTCGAGCTGAGAGCACCTTAAATAGTGTATAAATCCTATATTTTTTACTTTAAGGAGCCTATAACTTTAAATGTATGTCACACAAGCTTGAAAAACAGAATTCAGCCAATTAAGTAGCTTTGAAAAGCCTAACACCTCACTGAAATGTATCATTAAACTCTATAACATTCTTGAGAGACACTGTTCCCGATCTTTGGAAAGCCTTACAGTTCACTGTAATGTAGCATTACCCTCTATATTATAGTTGAGGGACAATGTTCTCAGGCTTCCTCTGCTCATAACAGTGTTTAGGATGTTTTTTTATATGTGGGAAATGCTAATACTTGGACAAGAGGGCCGAATATATGAAACTACATGAAAACATGAATAATTCAGAGAAAATGGCAGTAAATAGATGAGAACTGGTTTAGAACAGCAGAAACAGATTCTCCAAGTCAGTTCTTAGTGTAGAAGAGGTATCTAACATCCAGGAATTCCTTAATTCCAGTTGAGAGTACATTAAACAGTTCATGAATCCTATATTTTTTACTTAAAGGAACCTAGAACCTTAAATGTATGTCCCACAAAGCTTGAAAGAGAGAAATAAGCAAATGGAGTAGATTTTAATTACTCTTCACTGAAATGTATCAGTAAACTATAAAACATAGTTGAGAGACAATGTTCCCGAGCTTTTCAGGTTCATAACAGTGTTTAGGTAGTTGTTTGTCCATGTTCGCAAGGCTTATTCTTGGTCTAATGTTAGAAACTACAAGAAAACATCAGTAATTCTGGGAAAATAACTGTAAGTAGATGACAACTCACATAGAACATGGATAAAACACTTCTCCAAGTCTTTTATTTGTGTATAAAAGAATCTACGATCCAGGAAAACATTGATTAGAGTTCAGATCACATTAAACAGTGTATGAATCATATATTGTATACTTTAATCAGCCAAGAATGGTAAATGTGTGTCATGCACGGCAGATACCATTGAAATAGAGAAATAAACACATTAAGCAGCTGGTTTTGAAGAGCAGAAATAGATTCTCCAAGGCAGTTCTTCGTGTAGAAAATGTATCTAACATCCAAGAATTCCTTAATTCAAGTTGAGAGCACATTAAACAGTGTATGAATCCTATATTATTTACTTAAAGGAACCCAGAACTTTAAATGTATGTTACACAAAGCTTGAAAGAGAGAAATAAGCAAATTGAGTAGCTTTGAAAAGGCAAACACCTCACTGAAAAGTATCATTAAACTCTATAACTTACTTGAGAGACAATGTTCCCGAGCTTTGGAAAGCCTTACATTCACTGTAATGTGGCATTACACTGTATATCATAGTTGAGGGACAATGTTCTCAGGCTTCCTCAGCTCATTACAGTGTGTAGGAAGTTGTTTGTATATGTGGGCAATGCTAATACTTGGACGAGAAGGCCGAATATAGGAAACTACATGAAAACATGACTTATTCGGAGAAAATGGCAGTAAATAGATGAGAACTGGTTTAGAAAAGCAGAAACAGATTCTCCAAGTCAATTCTTAGTGTAAAAAAGGTATCTAACATCCAGGAATTCCTTAATTCAAGTTGAGAGCACATTAAACAGTGTATGAATCCTATATTTTTTACTTCAAGGAACCTAGAACCTCAAATGTATGTCACACAAAGCTTGAAAGAGAGAAATAAGCAAATTGAGTAGCTTTTAATTACACTTCACTGAAATGTATAATTAAACTCTATAACATAGTTAGGAGTCAATATTTCCCGATCTTTTCAGGTTCATAAAAGTTTTTAGGTAGTTGTTTATCCATGTTTCCAATGCTATTCATGGTCAATTGTTAGAAACTACAAGAAAACTTCATTAATTCTTGGAAAATAACAGTAAGTAGATGAGAACTTCCATAGAACATGTATAAAACACTTCTCCAAGTATTTTGTTTGTGTTTAAAAGGTATCTAAGATCCAGAAAAGCCTTAATTAGAGTTCAGGTCACATTAATCAGTCTATGAATCAATATTGTTTACTTAAATAAGCATAGAAGGGTAAATTTGTGTCATGCAAGGCAGAATACCATTGAAATAGAGAAATAAACACATTAAGCAGCATTAGAAAGCCTTACAGTTCACGGTAATGTAGCATTACACTCATTAACATAGTTGAAGGACAGTCTTCTCAAGCTTCTTCTATTCATAACAGTTTGTAGGAAGTTGTTTGTATATGTGGGCAATCCTGATACTTGGAAAAGAAGGCCGAATATAGGAAACTATATGAAAACATGAATAATTCAGGGAAAATGTCAGTAAATTGATGAGAACTCCTTTAGAAAAGCTGAATCCGATTGTCCAAGTCAGTTCTTAGTGTAGAAAAGATATCTAAGATCCAGGAAACCGTTAATTAGAGTTAAGAACAAAATAAACAGTGTATGAAACTTTTTTTTTTACTTAAAATAGCCTCGAACTTTACATGTGTGTCACAGAAGGCTTGAAAGTGAGAAATCAGCAAATTGAGCAACGTTGGAAAGCATTACAGTTCACTGTAATGTATCATTACACTCTATAACATAGTTGAGGGAAACTGTTCTCAAGCTTCTTCTGTTCATAACAATGTGTAGGAAGTTGTAGGTATATGTGGGTGAGGCTGATACTTGGACAAGAAGTCCGAATATAGGAAACTACATGAAAACATGAATAATTGAGAGAAAATGGCAGTAAATAGATGAGACCTCGTTTAGAAAAGCTGAAACAAATTCTACAAATCAGTTCTTAGTGTAGAAAAGGTATCTAACATCCAGGAATTCCTTAATTCGAGTTGAGAACACATTAAACAGTGTATGAATCCTATATTTTTTACTTAAAGGATCCTAGAACCTTACATGTATGTCACACAAAGCTTGAAAGAGATAAATAAGCAAATTGAGTAGCTTTTCATTATTCTACACTGAAATGTATCATTAAACTCTAAAACATAGTTGAGAGACAATGTTCCCGAGCTTTTTAAGTTCATAACAGTGTTTAGGTAGTTGTTTGTCCATGTTCACAATGCTTATTCTTGGTCTAATGTAAGAAACTACAAGAATACATCAGTAATTCTGGGAGAATAACAGTACAAACATGAGAACTCCCATAAAACATGTATAAAACAGTTCTCTAAGTCTTTTGTTTGTGTATAAAAGTTATCTATGATTCAGGAAAGCCTTAATAAGTTGTTTGTATATGTGGGCAATACTTATACTTGGAGGAGAAGGCCAAATATAGGAAACTATATGGAAACATGAATAATTCGGAGAAAATGGCAGTAAATAGATGATAACTGGTTAGAACAGCAGAAACAGATTCCCCAAGTCAGTTCTTAGTGTAGAAAGGAATCTAACATCCAGGAATTCCTTAATTCGAGTTGAGAACAAATTAAACAGTGTATGAATCCGATATATTTTATTTAAAGTTGCCTAGAAATTTAAACGTATGTGACACAAAGCTTGAAAGACAGAAATAAGCCAATTAAATAGGTTTGAAAAGCCAAACACCTCATTGAAATGTATCATTAAACTCTATCACTTACTTGAGAGACAATGTTCCCGAACTTTGGAAAACCTTACAATCAATGTAATGTAGCATTACACTCTATATCATAGTTGAGGGACAATGTTCTCAGGTTTCCTCTGATCATAACAGTGTGTATAAAGTTGTTTGTATATGTGGGCAATGCTAATACTTGGACTAGAAGGCTGAATATATGAAACTACATGAAAACATGAATAATTCGGAGAAAATGGCAGTAAATAGATGAGAACTAGTTTAGAACAGCAGAAACAGATTCTCCAAGTCAGTTCTTAGTGTAGAAAAGGTATCTTACATCCAACAATTCCTTAATTCAAGTTGAGGGCACAGTAAACAGTGTATGAATCCTATATTTTTTACTTAAAGGAACCTATAACCTTAAATGTATGTCACACAAAGCTTGAAAGAGAAAAATAAGCAAATTGAGTAGCTTTTAATTACTCTTCACTGAAATGTATCATTAAGCTCTATTACATAGTTTAGAGACAATGTTCCCGAACTTTTCAGTTTCATAACAGTGCTTAGGTAGTTGTTTGTCCATGTTCCCAATGCTTATTCCTGGCCTAATGTTAGAAAGTACAAGAAAACATCTGTAATTCTGGGAAAATAACAGTAAATAGACGAGAACTCGCATAGAACATGCATAAAACAATTCTCCAACTCATGTGTTTGTGTATAACAGGTATTTACAATCCAGGAAAGCCTTAATTAGAGTTCAGATCACATTAAAAAGAGTGTTAATCACATATTTTACCTTAAATTAGCTTAGAATGGTAATTGTGTGTCATACAAGGCAGAATACCATTGACATACAGAAATAAACATATTAAGCAGCTTTGGAAAGCCTTACAGTTCACTGGAATATAGCATTACACTCTACAACATAGTTGAGGGACAGTGTTCTCAAGTTTCTTCAGTTCATAACATTGTGTAGGAAGTTGTTTCTATATGTGGGCAATGCTAATACTTGGACGAGAAGGCCGAATATAGGAAACTACATGAAAACATGACTAATTCGGAGAAAATGGCAGTAAATAGATGAGAACTGGTTTAAAACAGCAGAAACGTATTCTCAAAGTCAGTTCTAAGTGCAGAAAAGGTATCTGACATGCAGGAAATTCTTAATTATAGTTAAGAACACAATAAACCGTGTGTGAAACCTCTTTTATTTACTTAAAGTAGCGTAGAACTTTACATGTGTGTCACACAAGGCTTGAAAGAGAGAAATCAGCAAATTGAGCAACGATGGAAAGCAATACAGTTCACTGTAATGTAGCATTCCACTCTATAATATAGTTGGGGGACAGTGTTCTCCAGTTTCTTCTGTTCATAGCAGTGTGTAGGAAGTTGTTTGTATATATGGTCAATGCTTACACTTGGTCAAGATGGCCGAATATAGGAAACTATATGAAAACATAAATAAATCAAAGAAAATGGCAGTAAATAGATGAGAACTCGTTTAGAACAGCAGAAAGAGATTCTCCAAGTCAGTTCTTAGTGTAGAAAAGGTATCTAACATCCAGGAATTGCTTAATTCGAGTTGAGAGCTCATTAAACAGTGTATGAATCCTATATTTTTTACGTAAAGAAATCTAGAACCTTAAATGTATGTTACACAAACCTTTAAAGAGAGAACTAATCAACTGAGTAACTTTGAAAATCTGAACACCTCATTGAAATGTATCATTAAACTCTATAACTTACTTGAGAGACAATGTTACCGAGATTTGGAAAGCCTTACATTCACTGTAATGTAGCGTTACAATGTATATCATAGTTGAGGTAAAATGTTCTCAGGCTTCCTCTGCTTATAACAGTGTGTAGGAAGGTGTTTCTATATGTGGGCAATGCTAATACTTCGACGAGAAGGCCAAATATAGGAAACTACATGAAAACATGACTAATTCAGAGAAAATGGCAGTAAATAGATGAGAACTGGTTTAAAACAGCAGAAACAGATTCTCAAAGTCAGTTCTAAGTGCAGAAATGGTATCTGACGTCCAGGAAATTCTTAATTGTAGTTAAGAACACAATAAACCGTGTATGAAACCTCTTTTATTTACTTAAAGTAGCGTAGAACTTTACATGTGTGTCACACAAGGCTTGAAAGAGAGAAATCAGCAAATTGAGCAACGATGGAAAGCAATACAGTTCACTGTAATGTAGCATTACACTCTATAATATAGTTGGGGGACAGTGTTCTCCAGTTTCTTCTGTTCATAGCAGTGTGTAGGATGTTGTTTGTATATATGGTCAATGCTTACACTTGGTCAAGATGGCCGAATATAGGAAACTATATGAAAACATGAATAATTCAGAGAAAATGGCAGTAAATAGATGAGAACTCATTTAGAACAGCAGAAAGAGGTTCTCCAAGTCAGTTCTTAGTGTAGAAAAGCTATCTAACATCCAGGAATTGCTTAATTCGAGATGAGAGATTATTAAACAGTGTATGAATCCTATATTTTTTACTTAAAGAAATCTAGAACCTTAACTGTATGTCACACAAAGCTTTAAAGAGAGAACTAATCAATTGACTAGCTTTGAAAAGCCGAACACTTCATTGAAATGTATCATTAAACTCTATAACTTATTTGAGAGACAATGTTACCGAGATTTGGAAAGCGTTACATTCACTGTAATGTAGCATTATACTCTATATCATAGTTGAGGGACAATGTTCTAAGGTTTCCGCTGCTTATAACAGTGTGTAGGAAGTTGTTTCTATATGTGGGCAATGCTAATACTTGGACGAGAAGGCCGAATATAGGAAACTACATGAAAACATGACTAATTCGGAGGAAATGGCAGTAAATAGATGAGAACTGGTTTACAAAAGCAGAAAGAGATTCTCCAAGTCAGTTCTAAGTGCAGAAAAGGTATCAAACATCCAGGAAATTTTTTATTATACTTATACTTAAGGACACAATAAACCGTGTATAAAACCTCTTTTATTTACTTAAAGTAGCATAGAACTTTACATGTGTATCACACAAGGCTTGAAAGAGAGAAATCAGCAAATTGAGCAACGATGGAAAACAATACAGTTCACTGTAATGTAGCATTACTCAATATAATATAGTTGGGGGACAGTGTTCTCCAGTTTCTTCTGTTCATAGCACTGTGTAGGAAGCTGTTTGTATATATGGGCAATGCTTACACTTGGTCAAGATGGCCGAATACAGGAAACTATATGAAAACATGAATAATTCAGAGAAAATGGCAGTAAATAGATGAGAACTCGTTTAGAACAGCAGAAAGAGGTTCTCCAAGTCAGTTCTTAGTGTAGAAAAGGTATCTAACATCCAGGAATTGCTTAATTCGAGTTGAGAGCTCATTAAACAGTGTATGAATCCTATATTTTTTACGTAAAGAAATCTAGAACCTAAAATGTATGTCACACAAAGCTTTAAAGAGAGAACTAATCAACTGAGTATCTTTGAAAAGCCGAACACCTCATTGAAATGTATCATTAAACTCTATAACTTACTTGAGAGACAATGTTACCGAGATTTGGAAAGCCTTACATTCACTGTAATGTAGCATTACACTGTATATCATAGTTGAGGGACAATGTTCTCAGGCTTCCTCTGCTTATAGCAGTGTGTAGGAAGGTGTTTCTATATGTGGGCAATGCTAATACTTGGAGGAGAATGCCGAATATAGGAAACTACATGAAAACATGACTAATTCGGAGAAAATGGCAGTAAATAGATGAGAACTGGTTTAAAACAGCAGAAACAGATTCTCCAAGTCAGTTCTAATTGCAGAAAAGGTATCTGACATCCAGGAAATTCTTAATTATAGTTAAGAACACAATAAACCGTGTATGAAACCTCTTTTATGTACTTAAAGTAGCGTAGAACTTTACATGTGTGTCACACAAGGCTTGAAAGAGAGAAATCAGCAAATTGAGCAACGATGGAAAGCAATACAGTTCACTGTAATGTAGCATTACACTCTATAATATAGTTGGGGGACAGTGTTCTCCAGTTTCTTCTGTTCATATCAGTGTGTAGGAAGTTGTTTGTATATATGGTCAATGCTTACACTTGGTCAAGATGGCCGAATATAGGAAACTATATGAAAACATGAATAATTCAGAGAAAATGGCAGTAAATAGATGAGAACTCGTTTAGAACAGCAGAAAGAGGTTCTCCAAGTCAGTTCTTAGTGTAGAAAAGCTATCTAACATCCAGGAATTGCTTAATTCGAGATGAGAGCTTATTAAACAGTGTATGAATCCTATATTTTTTACTTAAAGAAATCTAGAACCTTAACTGTATGTCACACAAAGCTTTAAAGAGAGAACTAATCAATTGACTAGCTTTGAAAAGCCGAACACTTCATTGAAATGTATCATTAAACTCTATAACTTATTTGAGAGACAATGTTACCGAGATTTGGAAAGCCTTACATTCACTGTAATGTAGCATTATACTCTATATCATAGTTGAGGGACAATGTTCTCAGGCTTCCTCTGCTTATAACAGTGTGTAGGAAGTTGTTTCTATATGTGGGCAATGCTAATACTTGGAGGAGAAGGCCGAATATAGGAAACTACATGAAAACATGACTAATTCGGAGAAAATGGCAGTAAATAGATGAGAACTGGTTTACAACAGCTGAAAGAGATTCTCCAAGTCAGTTCTAAGTGCAGAAAAGGTATCAAACATCCAGGAAATTCTTAATTATTGCTAAGGACACAATAAACCGTGTATGAAACCTCTTTTATTTACTTAAAATAGCGTAGAACTTTACATGTGTGTCACACAAGGCTTGAAAGAGAGAAATCAGCAAATTGAGCAACGATGGAAAGCAATACAGTTCACTGTAATGTAGCATTACACTCTATAATATAGTTGGGGGACAGTGTTCTCCAGTTTCTTCTGTTCATAGCAGTGTGTAGGAAGTTGTTTGTATATATGGGCAATGCTTACACTTGGTCAAGATGGCCGAATATAGGAAACTATATGAAAACATGAATAAATCAGAGAAAATGGCAGTAAATAGATGAGAACTCGTTTAGAACAGCAGAAAGAGATTCTCCAAGTCAGTTCTTAGTGTAGAAAAGGTATCTAACATCCAGGAATTGCTTAATTCGAGTTGAGAGCTCATTAAACAGAGTATGTATCCTATATTTTTTACTTAAAGAAATCTATAACCATAAATGTATGTCACACAAAGCTTTAAAGAGAGAACAAATCAACTGAGTAGCTTTGAATAGCCGAACACCTCATTGAAATGTATTGTTAAACTCTATAAATTATTTGAGAGACAATGTTACCGAGATTTGGAAAGCCTTACATTCACTGTAAGGTAGCATTACACTCTATACCATAGTTGAGGGAAAATGTTTTCAAGCTTCCTCTGCTTATAACAGTGTGTAGGAATTTGTTTCTATATGTGGGCAATGCCAATACTTGGACGAGAAGGCCGGATATAGGAAACTACATGAAAACATGACTAATTCGGAGAAAATGGCAGTAAATAGATGAGAACTGGTTTAAAACAGCAGAAACAGATTCTCCAAGTCAGTTCTAATTGCAGAAAAGGTATCTGACATCCAGGAAATTCTTAATTATAGTTAAGAACACAATAAACCGTGTATGAAACCTCTTTTATGTACTTAAAGTAGCGTAGAACTTTACATGTGTGTCACACAAGGCTTGAAAGAGAGAAATCAGCAAATTGAGCAACGATGGAAAGCAATACAGTTCACTGTAATGTAGCATTACACTCTATAATATAGTTGGGGGACAGTGTTCTCCAGTTTCTTCTGTTCATAGCAGTGTGTAGGAAGTTGTTTGTATATATGGGCAATGCTTACACTTGGTCAAGATGGCCGAATATAGGAAACTATATGAAAACATGAATAAATCAGAGAAAATGGCAGTAAATAGATGAGAACTCGTTTAGAACAGCAGAAAGAGATTCTCCAAGTCAGTTCTTAGTGTAGAAAAGGTATCTAACATCCAGGAATTGCTTAATTCGAGTTGAGAGCTCATTAAACAGTGTATGAATCCTATATTTTTTACTTAAAGAAATCTAGAACCTTAAATGTATGTCACACAAAGCTTTAAAGAGAGAACTAATCAACTGAGTATCTTTGAAAAGCCGAACACCTCATTGAAATGTATCATTAAACTCTATAACTTACTTGAGAGACAATGTTACCGAGATTTGGAAAGCCTTACATTCACTGTAATGTAGCATTACACTGTATATCATAGTTGAGGGACAATGTTCTCAGGCTTCCTCTGCTTATAACAGTGTGTAGGAAGTTGTTTCTATATGTGGGCAATGCTAATACTTGGAGGAGAAGGCCGAATATAGGAAACTACATGAAAACATGACTAATTCGGAGAAAATGGCAGTAAATAGATGAGAACTGGTTTAAAACAGCAGAAACAGATTCTCCAAGTCAGTTCTAAGTGCAGAAAAGGTATCTGACATCCAGGAAATTCTTAATTATAGTTAAGAACACAATAAACCGTGTATGAAACCTCTTTTATGTACTTAAAGTAGCGTAGAACTTTACATGTGTGTCACACAAGGCTTGAAAGAGAGAAATCAGCAAATTGAGCAACGATGGAAAGCAATACAGTTCACTGTAATGTAGCATTACACTCTATAATATAGTTGGGGGACAGTGTTCTCCAGTTTCTTCTGTTCATAGCAGTGTGTAGGAAGTTGTTTGTATATATGGGCAATGCTTACACTTGGTCAAGATGGCCGAATATAGGAAACTATATGAAAACATGAATAAATCAGAGAAAATGGCAGTAAATAGATGAGAACTCGTTTAGAACAGCAGAAAGAGATTCTCCAAGTCAGTTCTTAGTGTAGAAAAGGTATCTAACATCCAGGAATTGCTTAATTCAACTTGAGAGCTCATTAAACAGTGTATGAATCATATATTTTTTCCTTAAAGAAATCTAGAACCATAACTGTATGTCACACAAAGCTTTAAAGAGAGAACTAATCAATTGACTAGCTTTGAAAAGCCGAACACCTCATTGAAATGTATCATTAAACTCTATAACTTATTTGAGAGACAATGTTACCGAGATTTGGAAAGCCTTACATTCACTGTAATGTAGCATTATACTGTATATCATAGTTGAGGGACAATGTTCTCAGGCTTCCTCTGCTTATTACAGTGTGTAGGAAGTTGTTTCTATATGTGGGCAATGCTAATACTTGGAGGAGAAGGCCGAATATAGGAAACTACATGAAAACATGACTAATTCGGAGAAAATGGCAGTAAATAGATGAGAACTGGTTTAAAACAGCAGAAACAGATTCTCCAAGTCAGTTCTAAGTGCAGAAAAGGTATCAAACATCCAGGAAATTCTTAATTATTGCTAAGGACACAATAAACCGTGTATGAAACCTCTTTTATTTACTTAAAGTAGCGTAGAACTTTACATGTGTGTCACACAAGGCTTGAAAGAGAGAAATCAGCAAATTGAGCAACGATGGAAAGCAATACAGTTCACTGTAATGTAGCATTACACTCTATAATATAGTTGGGGGACAGTGTTCTCCAGTTTCTTCTGTTCATAGCAGTGTGTAGGAAGTTGTTTGTATATATGGGCAATGCTTACACTTGGTCAAGATGGCCGAATATAGGAAACTATATGAAAACATGAATAAATCAGAGAAAATGGCAGTAAATAGATGAGAACTCGTTTAGAACAGCAGAAAGAGATTCTCCAAGTCAGTTCTTAGTGTAGAAAAGGTATCTAACATCCAGGAATTGCTTAATTCGAGTTGAGAGCTCATTAAACAGTGTATGAATCCTATATTTTTTACTTAAAGAAATCTAGAACCTTAACTGTATGTCACACAAAGCTTTAAAGAGAGAACTAATCAATTGACTAGCTTTGAAAAGCCGAACACTTCATTGAAATGTATCATTAAACTCTATAACTTATTTGAGAGACAATGTTACCGAGATTTGGAAAGCCTTACATTCACTGTAATGTAGCATTATACTCTATATCATAGTTGAGGGACAATGTTCTCAGGCTTCCTCTGCTTATAACAGTGTGTAGGAAGTTGTTTCTATATGTGGGCAATGCTAATACTTGGAGGAGAAGGCCGAATATAGGAAACTACATGAAAACATGACTAATTCGGAGAAAATGGCAGTAAATAGATGAGAACTGGTTTACAACAGCAGAAACAGATTCTCCAAGTCAGTTCTAAGTGCAGAAAAGGTATCAAACATCCAGGAAATTTTTAATTATACTTAAGGACACAATAAACCGTGTATGAAACCTCTTTTATTTACTTAAAGTAGCGTAGAACTTTACATGTGTTTCACACAAGGCTTGAAAGAGAGAAATCAGCAAATTGAGCAACGATGGAAAGCAATACAGTTCACTGTAATGTAGCATTACACTCTATAATATAGTTGGGGGACAGTGTTCTCCAGTTTCTTCTGTTCATAGCAGTGTGTAGGAAGTTGTTTGTATATATGGGCAATGCTTACACTTGGTCAAGATGGCCGAATATAGGAAACTATATGAAAACATGAATAAATCATTGAAAATGGCAGTAAATAGATGAGAACTCGTTTAGAACAGCAGAAAGAGATTCTCCAAGTCAGTTCTTAGTGTAGAAAAGGTATCTAACATCCAGGAATTGCTTAATTCGAGTTGAGAGCTCATTAAACAGTGTATGAATCCTATATTTTTTACTTAAAGAAATCTAGAACCTTAAATGTATGTCACACAAAGCTTTAAAGAGAGAACTAATCAACTGAGTATCTTTGAAAAGCCGAACACCTCATTGAAATGTATCATTAAACTCTATAACTTACTTGAGAGACAATGTTACCGAGATTTGGAAAGCCTTACATTCACTGTAATGTAGCATTACACTGTATATCATAGTTGAGGGACAATGTTCTCAGGCTTCCTCTGCTTATAACAGTGTGTAGGAAGTTGTTTCTATATGTGGGCAATGCTAATACTTGGAGGAGAAGGCCGAATATAGGAAACTACATGAAAACATGACTAATTCGGAGAAAATGGCAGTAAATAGATGAGAACTGGTTTAAAACAGCAGAAACAGATTCTCCAAGTCAGTTCTAATTGCAGAAAAGGTATCTGACATCCAGGAAATTCTTAATTATAGTTAAGAACACAATAAACCGTGTATGAAACCTCTTTTATGTACTTAAAGTAGCGTAGAACTTTACATGTGTGTCACACAAGGCTTGAAAGAGAGAAATCAGCAAATTGAGCAACGATGGAAAGCAATACAGTTCACTGTAATGTAGCATTACACTCTATAATATAGTTGGGGGACAGTGTTCTCCAGTTTCTTCTGTTCATAGCAGTGTGTAGGAAGTTGTTTGTATATATGGGCAATGCTTACACTTGGTCAAGATGGCCGAATATAGGAAACTATATGAAAACATGAATAATTCAGAGAAAATGGCAGTAAATAGATGAGAACTCGTTTAGAACAGCAGAAAGAGATTCTCCAAGTCAGTTCTTAGTGTAGAAAAGCTATCTAACATCCAGGAATTGCTTAATTCGAGATGAGAGCTTATTAAACAGTGTATGAATCCTATATTTTTTACTTAAAGAAATCTAGAACCTTAACTGTATGTCACACAAAGCTTTAAAGAGAGAACTAATCAATTGACTAGCTTTGAAAAGCCGAACACTTCATTGAAATGTATCATTAAACTCTATAACTTATTTGAGAGACAATGTTACCGAGATTTGGAAAGCCTTACATTCACTGTAATGTAGCATTATACTCTATATCATAGTTGAGGGACAATGTTCTCAGGCTTCCTCTGCTTATAACAGTGTGTAGGAAGTTGTTTCTATATGTGGGCAATGCTAATACTTGGAGGAGAAGGCCGAATATAGGAAACTACATGAAAACATGACTAATTCGGAGAAAATGGCAGTAAATAGATGAGAACTGGTTTAAAACAGCAGAAACAGATTCTCCAAGTCAGTTCTAATTGCAGAAAAGGTATCTGACATCCAGGAAATTCTTAATTATTGCTAAGGACACAATAAACCGTGTATGAATCCTCTTTTATGTACTTAAAGTAGCGTAGAACTTTACATGTGTGTCACACAAGGCTTGAAAGAGAGAAATCAGCAAATTGAGCAACGATGGAAAGCAATACAGTTCACTGTAATGTAGCATTACACTCTATAATATAGTTGGGGGACAGTGTTCTCCAGTTTCTTCTGTTCATAGCAGTGTGTAGGAAGTTGTTTGTATATATGGGCAATGCTTACACTTGGTCAAGATGGCCGAATATAGGAAACTATATGAAAACATGAATAAATCATTGAAAATGGCAGTAAATAGATGAGAACTCGTTTAGAACAGCAGAAAGAGATTCTCCAAGTCAGTTCTTAGTGTAGAAAAGGTATCTAACATCCAGGAATTGCTTAATTCGAGTTGAGAGCTCATTAAACAGTGTATGAATCCTATATTTTTTACGTAAAGAAATCTAGAACCTTAAATGTATGTCACACAAAGCTTTAAAGAGAGAACTAATCAACTGAGTATCTTTGAAAAGCCGAACACCTCATTGAAATGTATCATTAAACTCTATAACTTACTTGAGAGACAATGTTACCGAGATTTGGAAAGCCTTACATTCACTGTAATGTAGCATTACACTGTATATCATAGTTGAGGGACAATGTTCTCAGGCTTCCTCTGCTTATAACAGTGTGTAGGAAGGTGTTTCTATATGTGGGCAATGCTAATACTTGGAGGAGAAGGCCGAATATAGGAAACTACATGAAAACATGAATAAATCAGAGAAAATGGCAGTAAATAGATGAGAACTCGTTTAGAACAGCAGAAAGAGATTCTCCAAGTCAGTTCTTAGTGTAGAAAAGGTATCTAACATCCAGGAATTGCTTAATTCGAGTTGAGAGCTCATTAAACAGTGTATGAATCCTATATTTTTTACTTAAAGAAATCTAGAACCTTAAATGTATGTCACACAAACTTTAAAGAGAGAACTAATCAACTGAGTAACTTTGAAAAGCCGAACACCTCATTGAAATGTATCATTAAACTCTATAACTTACTTGAGAGACAATGTTACCGAGATTTGGAAAGCCTTACATTCACTGTAATGTAGCATTATACTCTATATCATAGTTGAGGGACAATGTTCTCAGGCTTCCTCTGCTTATAACAGTGTGTAGGAAGTTGTTTCTATATGTGGGCAATGCTAATACTTGGAGGAGAAGGCCGAATATAGGAAACTACATGAAAACATGACTAATTCGGAGAAAATGGCAGTAAATAGATGAGAACTGGTTTAAAACAGCAGAAACAGATTCTCCAAGTCAGTTCTAAGTGCAGAAAAGGTATCTGACATCCAGGAAATTCTTAATTATAGTTAAGAACACAATAAACCGTGTATGAAACCTCTTTTATTTACTTAAAGTAGCGTAGAACTTTACATGTGTGTCACACAAGGCTTGAAAGAGAGAAATCAGCAAATTGAGCAACGATGGAAAGCAATACAGTTCACTGTAATGTAGCATTACACTCTATAATATAGTTGGGGGACAGTGTTCTCCAGTTTCTTCTGTTCATAGCAGTGTGTAGGAAGTTGTTTGTATATATGGGCAATGCTTACACTTGGTCAAGATGGCCGAATATAGGAAACTGGTTGATAACATGAATAAATCAGAGAAAATGGCAGTAAATAGATGAGAACTCGTTTAGAACAGCAGAAAGAGATTCTCCAAGTCAGTTCTTAGTGTAGAAAAGGTATCTAACATCCAGGAATTGCTTAATTCGAGTTGAGAGCTCATTAAACAGTGTATGAATCCTATATTTTTTACTTAAAGAAATCTAGAACCTTAAATGTATGTCACACAAAGCTTTAAAGAGAGAACTAATCAACTGAGTAGCTTTGAAAAGCCGAACACCTCATTGAAATGTAATGTATCATTAAAATCCATAACTTACTTGAGAGACAATGTTACCGAGATTTGGAAAGCCTTACATTCACTGTAATGTAGCATTACACTGTATATCATAGTTGAGGGACAATGTTCTCAGGCTTCCTCTGCTTATAACAGTGTGTAGGAAGTTGTTTCTATATGTGGGCAATGCTAATACTTGGAGGAGAAGGCCGAATATAGGAAACTACATGAAAACATGACTAATTCGGAGAAAATGGCAGTAAATAGATGAGAACTGGTTTAAAACAGCAGAAACAGATTCTCCAAGTCAGTTCTAAGTGCAGAAAAGGTATCTGACATCCAGGAAATTCTTAATTATAGTTAAGAACACAATAAACCGTGTATGAAACCTCTTTTATTTACTTAAAGTAGCGTAGAACTTTACATGTGTGTCACACAAGGCTTGAAAGAGAGAAATCAGCAAATTGAGCAACGATGGAAAGCAATACAGTTCACTGTAATGTAGCATTACACTCTATAATATAGTTGGGGGACAGTGTTCTCCAGTTTCTTCTGTTCATAGCAGTGTGTAGGAAGTTGTTTGTATATATGGGCAATGCTTACACTTGGTCAAGATGGCCGAATATAGGAAACTATATGAAAACATGAATAAATCAGAGAAAATGGCAGTAAATAGATGAGAACTCGTTTAGAACAGCAGAAAGAGATTCTCCAAGTCAGTTCTTAGTGTAGAAAAGGTATCTAACATCCAGGAATTGCTTAATTCGAGTTGAGAGCTCATTAAACAGTGTATGAATCCTATATTTTTTACTTAAAGAAATCTAGAACCTTAAATGTATGTCACACAAAGCTTTAAAGAGAGAACTAATCAACTGAGTATCTTTGAAAAGCCGAACACCTCATTGAAATGTATCATTAAACTCTATAACTTACTTGAGAGACAATGTTACCGAGATTTGGAAAGCCTTACATTCACTGTAATGTAGCATTACACTCTATATCATAGTTGAGGGACAATGTTCTCAGGCTTCCTCTGCTTATAACAGTGTGTAGGAAGTTGTTTCTATATGTGGGCAATGCTAATACTTGGAGGAGAAGGCCGAATATAGGAAACTACATGAAAACATGACTAATTCGGAGAAAATGGCAGTAAATAGATGAGAACTGGTTTAAAACAGCAGAAACAGATTCTCCAAGTCAGTTCTAAGTGCAGAAAAGGTATCTGACATCCAGGAAATTCTTAATTATAGTTAAGAACACAATAAACCGTGTATGAAACCTCTTTTATTTACTTAAAGTAGCGTAGAACTTTACATGTGTGTCACACAAGGCTTGAAAGAGAGAAATCAGCAAATTGAGCAACGATGGAAAGCAATACAGTTCACTGTAATGTAGCATTACACTCTATAATATAGTTGGGGGACAGTGTTCTCCAGTTTCTTCTGTTCATAGCAGTGTGTAGGAAGTTGTTTGTATATATGGGCAATGCTTACACTTGGTCAAGATGGCCGAATATAGGAAACTATATGAAAACATGAATAAATCAGAGAAAATGGCAGTAAATAGATGAGAACTCGTTTAGAACAGCAGAAAGAGATTCTCCAAGTCAGTTCTTAGTGTAGAAAAGGTATCTAACATCCAGGAATTGCTTAATTCGAGTTGAGAGCTCATTAAACAGTGTATGAATCCTATATTTTTTACTTAAAGAAATCTAGAACCTTAAATGTATGTCACACAAACTTTAAAGAGAGAACTAATCAACTGAGTAACTTTGAAAAGCCGAACACCTCATTGAAATGTATCATTAAACTCTATAACTTACTTGAGAGACAATGTTACCGAGATTTGGAAAGCCTTACATTCACTGTAATGTAGCATTACACTGTATATCATAGTTGAGGGACAATGTTCTCAGGCTTCCTCTGCTTATAACAGTGTGTAGGAAGTTGTTTCTATATGTGGGCAATGCTAATACTTGGAGGAGAAGGCCGAATATAGGAAACTACATGAAAACATGACTAATTCGGAGAAAATGGCAGTAAATAGATGAGAACTGGTTTAAAACAGCAGAAACAGATACTCCAAGTCAGTTCTAATTGCAGAAAAGGTATCTGAAGTCCAGGAAATTCTTAATTATAGTTAAGAACACAATAAACCGTGTATGAAACCTCTTTTATTTACTTAAAGTAGCGTAGAACTTTACATGTGTGTCACACAAGGCTTGAAAGAGAGAAATCAGCAAATTGAGCAACGATGGAAAGCAATACAGTTCACTGTAATGTAGCATTACACTCTATAATATAGTTGGGGGACAGTGTTCTCCAGTTTCTTCTGTTCATAGCAGTGTGTAGGAAGTTGTTTGTATATATGGGCAATGCTTACACTTGGTCAAGATGGCCGAATATAGGAAACTATATGAAAACATGATTAATTCAGAGAAAATGGCAGTAAATAGATGAGAACTCGTTTAGAACAGCAGAAAGAGATTCTCCAAGTCAGTTCTTAGTGTAGAAAAGGTATCTAACATCCAGGAATTGCTTAATTCGAGTTGAGAGCTCATTAAACAGTGTATGAATCCTATATTTTTTACTTAAAGAAATCTAGAACCTTAAATGTATGTCACACAAACTTTAAAGAGAGAACTAATCAATTGAATAACTTTGAAAAGCCGAACACCTCATTGAAATGTATCATTAAACTCTATAACTTACTTGAGAGACAATGTTACCGAGATTTGGAAAGCCTTACATTCACTGTAATGTAGCATTATACTCTATATCATAGTTGAGGGACAATGTTCTCAGGCTTCCTCTGCTTATAACAGTGTGTAGGAAGTTGTTTCTATATGTGGGCAATGCTAATACTTGGAGGAGAAGGCCGAATATAGGAAACTACATGAAAACATGACTAATTCGGAGAAAATGGCAGTAAATAGATGAGAACTGGTTTAAAACAGCAGAAACAGATTCTCCAAGTCAGTTCTAAGTGCAGAAAAGGTATCTGACATCCAGGAAATTCTTAATTATAGTTAAGAACACAATAAACCGTGTATGAAACCTCTTTTATTTACTTAAAGTAGCGTAGAACTTTACATGTGTGTCACACAAGGCTTGAAAGAGAGAAATCAGCAAATTGAGCAACGATGGAAAGCAATACAGTTCACTGTAATGTAGCATTACACTCTATAATATAGTTGGGGGACAGTGTTCTCCAGTTTCTTCTGTTCATAGCAGTGTGTAGGAAGTTGTTTGTATATATGGGCAATGCTTACACTTGGTCAAAATGGCCAAATATAGGAAACTATGTGAAAACATGAATAAATCAGAGAAAATGGCAGTAAATAGATGAGAACTCGTTTAGAACAGCAGAAAGAGATGCTCCAAGTCAGTTCTTAGTGTAGAAAAGGTATCTAACATCCAGGAATTGCTTAATTCGAGTTGAGAGCTCATTAAACAGTGTATGAATCCTATATTTTTTATGTAAAGAAATCTAGAACCTTAAATGTTTGTTACACAAAGCTTTAAAGAGAGAACTAATCAACTGAGTAACTTTGAAAAGCCGAACAACTCATTGAAATGTATCATTAAACTCTATAACTTACTTGAGAGACAATGTTACCGAGATTTGGAAAGCCTTACATTCACTGTAATGTATCATTACCCCGTATATCATAGTTCAGGGACAATGTTCTCAGGCTTCCTCTGCTTATAACAGTGTGTAGGAAGGTGTTTCTATATGTGGGCAATGCTAATACTTGGAGGAGAAGGCCGAATATAGGAAACTACATGAAAACATGACTAATTCGGAGAAAATGGCAGTAAATAGATGAGAACTGGTTTAAAACAGCAGAAACAGATTCTCCAAGTCAGTTCTAAGTGCAGAAAAGGTATCTGACATCCAGGAAATTCTTAATTATAGTTAAGAACACAATAAACCGTGTATGAAACCTCTTTTATTTACTTAAAGTAGCGTAGAACTTTACATGTGTGTCACACAAGGCTTGAAAGAGAGAAATCAGCAAATTGAGCAACGATGGAAAGCAATACAGTTCACTGTAATGTAGCATTACACTCTATAATATAGTTGGGGGACAGTGTTCTCCAGTTTCTTCTGTTCATAGCAGTGTGTAGGAAGTTGTTTGTATATATGGGCAATGCTTACACTTGGTCAAGATGGCCGAATATAGCAAACTACGTGAAAACATGAAAACATGAATAAATCAGAGAAAATGGCAGTAAATAGATGAGAACTCGTTTAGAACAGCAGAAAGAGATTCTCCAAGTCAGTTCTTAGTGTAGAAAAGGTATCTAACATCCAGGAATTGCTTAATTCGAGTTGAGAGCTCATTAAACAGTGTATGAATCTTATATTTTTTACGTAAAGAAATCTAGAACGTTAAATGTATGTCACACAAAGCTTTAAAGAGAGAACTAATCAACTGAGTAACTTTGAAAAGCCGAACACCTCATTGAAATGTATCATTAAACTCTATAACTTACTTGAGAGACAATGTTACCGAGATTTGGAAAGCCTTACATTCACTGTAATGTAGCATTATACTCTATATCATAGTTGAGGGACAATGTTCTCAGGCTTCCTCTGCTTATAACAGTGTGTAGGAAGTTGTTTCTATATGTGGGCAATGCTAATACTTGGAGGAGAAGGCCGAATATAGGAAACTACATGAAAACATGACTAATTCGGAGAAAATGGCAGTAAATAGATGAGAACTGGTTTAAAACAGCAGAAACAGATTCTCCAAGTCAGTTCTAAGTGCAGAAAAGGTATCTGACATCCAGGAAATTCTTAATTATAGTTAAGAACACAATAAACCGTGTATGAAACCTCTTTTATTTACTTAAAGTAGCGTAGAACTTTACATGTGTGTCACACAAGGCTTGAAAGAGAGAAATCAGCAAATTGAGCAACGATGGAAAGCAATACAGTTCACTGTAATGTAGCATTACACTCTATAATATAGTTGGGGGACAGTGTTCTCCAGTTTCTTCTGTTCATAGCAGTGTGTAGGAAGTTGTTTGTATATATGGGCAATGCTTACACTTGGTCAAGATGGCCGAATATAGGAAAGTATGTGAAAACATGAATAAATCAGAGAAAATGGCAGTAAATAGATGAGAACTCGTTTAGAACAGCATAAAGAGATGCTCCAAGTCAGTTCTTAGTGTAGAAAAGGTATTTAACATCCAGGAATTGCTTAATTCGAGTTGACAGCTCATTAAACAGTGTATGAATCCTATATTTTTTATTTAAAGAAATCTAGAACCTTAAATGTATGTCACACAAACTTTAAAGAGAGAACTAATCAACTGAGTAACTTTGAAAAGCCGAACACCTCATTAAAATGTATCATTAAACTCTATAACTTACTTGAGAGACAATGTTACCGAGATTTGGAAAGCCTTACATTCACTGTAATGTAGCATTACACTGTATATCATAGTTGAGGGACAATGTTCTCAAGCTTCCTCTGCTTATAACAGTGTGTAGGAAGTTGTTTCTATATGTGGGCAATGCTAATACTTGGAGGAGAAGGCCGAATATAGGAAACTACATGAAAACATGACTAATTCGGAGAAAATGGCAGTAAATAGATGAGAACTGGTTTAAAACAGCAGAAACAGATTCTCCAAGTCAGTTCTAAGTGCAGAAAAGGTATCTGACATCCAGGAAATTCTTAATTATAGTTAAGAACACAATAAACCGTGTATGAAACCTCTTTTATTTACTTAAAGTAGCGTAGAACTTTACATGTGTGTCACACAAGGCTTGAAAGAGAGAAATCAGCAAATTGAGCAACGATGGAAAGCAATACAGTTCACTGTAATGTAGCATTACACTCTATAATATAGTTGGGGGACAGTGTTCTCCAGTTTCTTCTGTTCATAGCAGTGTGTAGGAAGTTGTTTGTATATATGGGCAATGCTTACACTTGGTCAAGATGGCCGAATATAGGAAACTATATGAAAACATGAATAAATCAGAGAAAATGGCAGTAAATAGATGAGAACTCGTTTAGAACAGCAGAAAGAGATGCTCCAAGTCAGTTCTTAGTGTAGAAAAGGTATCTAACATCCAGGAATTGCTTAATTCGAGTTGAGAGCTCATTAAACAGTGTATGAATCCTATATTTTTTACTTAAAGAAATCTAGAACCTTAAATGTATGTCACACAAACTTTAAAGAGAGAACCAATCAACTGAGTAACTTTGAAAAGCCAAACACCTCATTGAAATGTATCATTAAACTCTATAACTTACTTGAGAGACAATGTTACCGAGATTTGGAAAGCCTTACATTCACTGTAATGTATCATTACCCCGTATATCATAGTTGAGGGACAATGTTCTCAAGCTTCCTCTGCTTATAACAGTGTGTAGGATGTTGTTTCTATATGTGGGCAATGCTAATACTTGGAGGAGAAGGCCGAATATAGGAAACTACATGAAAACATGACTAATTCGGAGAAAATGGCAGTAAATAGATGAGAACTGGTTTAAAACAGCAGAAACAGATACTCCAAGTCAGTTCTAATTGCAGAAAAGGTATCTGAAGTCCAGGAAATTCTTAATTATAGTTAAGAACACAATAAACCGTGTATGAAACCTCTTTTATTTACTTAAAGTAGCGTAGAACTTTACATGTGTGTCACACAAGGCTTGAAAGAGAGAAATCAGCAAATTGAGCAATGATGGAAAGCAATACAGTTCACTGTAATGTAGCATTACACTCTATAATATAGTTGGGGGACAGTGTTCTCCAGTTTCTTCTGTTCATAGCAGTGTGTAGGAAGTTGTTTGTATATATGGGCAATGCTTACACTTGGTCAAGATGGCCGAATATAGCAAACTACGTGAAAACATGAATAAATCAGAGAAAATGGCAGTAAATACATGAGAACTCGTTTAGAACGGCAGAAAGAGATTCTCCAAGTCAGTTCTTAGTGTAGAAAAGCATCTAACATCCAGGAATTGCTTAATTCGAGTTGAGAGCTCATTAAACAGTGTATGAATTCTATATTTTTTACTTAAAGAAATCTAGAACCTCAAATGTATGTCACACAAAGCTTTAAAGAGAGAACTAATCAACTGAGTATCTTTGAAAAGCCGAACACCTCATTGAAATGTATCATTAAACTCTATAACTTACTTGAGAGACAATGTTACCGAGATTTGGAAAGCCTTACATTCACTGTAATGTAGCATTACACTGTATATCATAGTTGAGGGACAATGTTCTCAGGCTTCCTCTGCTTATAACAGTGTGTAGGAAGTTGTTTCTATATGTGGGCAATGCTAATACTTGGAGGAGAAGGCCGAATATAGGAAACTACATGAAAACATGACTAATTCGGAGAAAATGGCAGTAAATAGATGAGAACTGGTTTAAAACAGCAGAAACAGATTCTCCAAGTCAGTTCTAAGTGCAGAAAAGGTATCTGACATCCAGGAAATTCTTAATTATAGTTAAGAACACAATAAACCGTGTATGAAACCTCTTTTATTTACTTAAAGTAGCGTAGAACTTTACATGTGTGTCACACAAGGCTTGAAAGAGAGAAATCAGCAAATTGAGCAACGATGGAAAGCAATACAGTTCACTGTAATGTAGCATTACACTCTATAATATAGTTGGGGGACAGTGTTCTCCAGTTTCTTCTGTTCATAGCAGTGTGTAGGAAGTTGTTTGTATATATGGGCAATGCTTACACTTGGTCAAGATGGCCGAATATAGGAAACTATATGAAAACATGAATAAATCAGAGAAAATGGCAGTAAATAGATGAGAACTCGTTTAGAACAGCAGAAAGAGATTCTCCAAGTCAGTTCTTAGTGTAGAAAAGGTATCTAACATCCAGGAATTGCTTAATTCGAGTTGAGAGCTCATTAAACAGTGTATGAATCCTATATTTTTTACGTAAAGAAATCTAGAACCTTAAATGTATGTCACACAAAGCTTTAAAGAGAGAACTAATCAACTGAGTATCTTTGAAAAGCCGAACACCTCATTGAAATGTATCATTAAACTCTATAACTTACTTGAGTGACAATGTTACCGAGATTTGGAAAGCCTTACATTCACTGTAATGTAGCATTACCCTGTATATCATAGTTGAGGGACAATGTTCTCAAGCTTCCTCTGCTTATAACAGTGTGTAGGATGTTGTTTCTATATGTGGGCAATGCTAATACTTGGAGGAGAAGGCCGAATATAGGAAACTACATGAAAACATGATTAATTCGGAGAAAATGGCAGTAAATAGATGAGAACTGGTTTAAAACAGCAGAAACAGATTCTCCAAGTCAGTTCTAAGTGCAGAAAAGGTATCTGACATCCAGGAAATTCTTTTTTTTTTTTTTTTTTTTTTTTTTTTTGGCTCAGGCATTTTTTTTTTAATATTTTTTATTGAATTATTATCTGTGTACATATTTTAACTCCCCCCCTCCCATACATACCCTCCCTCCCCAGAGTTTTGTGTCCATTGGTTGTACTTATATGCATGTATACAAGTCCTTCGGTTGATCTCTTATCCCCCCAGATCTCCCTACTGTCCCTGCTGTAATTTTACAGTCTGCTTGTTGCTTTACTGTCTTTATATCTGACTTTTGGTTTGTCAGTTTATAATGTTCTTTAATACCCATAAATGAGTGAGGCCATGTGGTATTTCTCTTTCATTGACTGGCTTATTTCACTCAGCATGATGTTCTCTAGTTCTATCCAGGTTGCTGCAAATGATGAGAATTCCTTTTTTTTATGGCAGCATAGTATTCCATTGTTTAGATGTACCATAGTTTTTTGATCCAATCATCTGCTGACGGGCACCTGGGCTGTTTCCAGATTCTAGCTATTGTAGATTGTGCTGCTATGGACATAGGGGTGCATATATCCTTTCTGATTGGTGTTTTTAGCTTCTTGGGATATATTCCTAGGAGTGGGATTACTGGGTCAAATGGGAGTTCCATTTTCAGTTTTTTGAGGAAACTCCACACTGTTCTCCACAGTGGTTGCACCAGTCTGCATTCCCACCAGCAATGCAGGAGTGTTCCTTTTTCTCCACAACCTCGCCAACACTTGTTGTTTGTTGATTTGTTGATGTTGGCCATTCTGACAGGTGTGAGATGGTACCGCATTGTTGTTTTGATTTGCATCTCTCGGACAATTAGTGACTTTGAGCATGTTTTCATGTGCCTTTTGGCCTTCTTTCTGTCTTCTTTTGAAAATATTCTATTTAGGTCCATTGCCCATTTTTTAATTGGATCATTCATCTTCCTTTTATTTAGATGTATAAGCTGTTTGTAGATGATGGAGATTAAACCTTTATCAGTGGTAACATTTGCAAATATGTTCTCCCACACCGTGGGCTTTCTTGTTGTTTTGTTGATGGTTTCTTTTGCTGTAAAAAAGCTTTTTATATTGATGTAGTCCCATTTGTTTATTTTGTCTTTAGCTTCCATTGCCCTAGGGGCAGTATCAGTGAAGAAGTTCTTTTGGCATATGTCTGAGATTTTGTTGCCTGTGGATGCTTCTAGTATTTTTATGGTTTCCCGTCTGATGTTTAAGTCCTATATCCCTTTTGAGTTTATTTTTGTGTATGGTGTAAGTTGGTGATCTAGTTTCATTCTTTTGCATGTATCTGTCCAATTTTCCCAACACAATTTATTGAAGAGACTGTATTGGCTCCATTGTATGTTCATGCCTCCTTTGTCAAATATTAATTGAGCATAGTGATTTGGGTTGATAACTGGGTTCTCGATTCGATTCCATTGATCTATATGTCTGTTCTTGTGCCAGTACCAGGCTGTTTTGAGAACAGTGGCTTTGTAATACAGTTTGAAGTCTGGTATTGATATCCCTCCTACTTTACTCTTCTTTCTCAGAATTGCTGTGGCTATTCGGGGTCTTTTATTGTTCCAAATGAACTTTTGGAGAGTTCTTTCTAGGTCAGTGAAATATGCCGTTGGTATTTTAATGGGGAGTGCATTGAACCTATAGATTGCTTTAGGAAGTATGGACATTTTGATGATGTTGATTCTACCAATCCATGAACATGGTATGTTCTTCCATCTGTTTACATCTTCCTCTATCTCTTTTCAGTGTCGTGTAGTTTTCTGCATATAGGTCCTTTACTTCCTTAGTTAAGTTTATTCCTAGGTATCTTAATTTTTTTGGTGCGATGGTAAATGGAATTGCTTTTTTAGTCTCAGTTTCTATAAGTTCACTGTTGGTGTATAGAAATGCCATAGATTTCTTGGCGTTAATTTTGTATCCTGCTACATTGCCAAATTCATTTATTAAGTTAATTAGTTTTTTAATGGAGTCTTTTGGGTTTTTTATATACAATATCATGTCATCTACGAATAAGGATAACTTTACTTCTTCTTTTCCAATTTGGATGCCTTTTATTTCCTCCTCTTGTCTAATTGCAATGGCTAGTACTTCCAGTACTATGTCAAAGAGGAGTGGTGATAGTGGGCATCCCTGTCTTGTTCCTGTTCTTAGAGGGAATGGTTTTAGTTTTTGCCCATTGAGTATGATGTTGGCTGTGGGTTTATGGTATATAGCTTTTATTATGTTGAGGTATGATCCTTGTACTCCCACCTTGTTGAGAGTTTTTATCAGGAAAGGGTGTTGGATTTTATCAAATGCTTTTTCTGCATCAATTGATATGACTATATGATTTTTATCTTTCAATTTGTTTATGTGATGTATCACATTTATTGATTTGCGGATATTGAACCAACCTTGCATTCCTGGAATAAATCCGACTTGGTCATGGTGTATGAGCTTTGTGATGCTCTGCTGGAGCCGATTTGCTAGAATTTTGTTGAGAATTTTGGCATCTATGTTCATGAGGGATATTGGCCTGTAATTCTCTTTCATTGAGTTGTCTTTATCTGGTTTTGGTATTAGGGTGATGCTAGCTTCATAGAAGGAGTTTGGAAGTGTTCCTTCCTCTTGAATTTTTTGGAATAGTCTGAGGAGGATAGGTTTTAGTTCTTCCTTGAATGTTTGGTAAAACTCTCCTGTGAAGCCATCTGGTCCTGGGCTTTTGTTTATTGGAAGCTTTTTGATGACTGTTTCAATTTCTTCCCAAGTCACTGGCCTATTGAGATTTTTAGATTCTTCCTGATTGAGTTTTGGAAGTTTGTATTTTTCTAGGAATAGGTCCATTTCCTCCAGGTTGTTCAGTTTGTTGGAATAGAGTTGTTCGTAATATTTTGTAACAATCCGTTATATTTCGGTGGGATCTGTTGTTATTTCACCTCTTTCGTTTCTGATTTTGTTTATTTGGGTCCTCTCTCTTGGTTTCTTGGTTAGCCTGGCTAGAGGACCATCTATCTTGTTTATTCTTTCAAAGAACCAGCTCTTGGTTTTGTTGATCTTATGTATTGTTTCTTTGGTCTCAATGTCGTTTATCTCCACTCTGATTTTTGTTATTTCTTTCCTTCTGCTTACACTGGGGTTTTCTTGTTGCTCTTTTTCTAACTCTTTGAGTTGTAGAGTTAGATCATTTGTTACCATTTTTTCTAGTTTCTTGCAATAGGCTTGTAGGGATATGAACTTTCCTCTCAAAACTGCTTTCGCTGTGTCCCATAGATTATGGATAGTTGTGTTTTCATTGTCATTTGTTTCCAGGATGTTTTTAATCTCTTCCTTGATTTCTCTGGTAACCCAGTCCTTGTTTAAAAGCATGCTGTTTAGTCTCCATGTGTTTGATTTCTTTGGATTTTTTTCATTGTAGTTAATTTCCAGTTTTATGCCACTATGATCTGAGAAGATGCTTGATATGATTTCTATCTTCTTGAATTTGAAGAGACTTTGCCTATGTCCCAAAATGTGGTCTATCTTTGAGAATGTCCCATGTGCGCTTGAGAAAAATGTATATTCTGTGGCTATGGGGTGGAATGTTCTGAAGATGTCGATTAATTCCATCTGGTCTAGCGAGTCATTTAGAATTGATATTTCTTTGCTGATTTTTTTGTTTAGATGATTTGTCAAAGGGTGACAGTGGGGTATTAAAATCTCCTACTATAATTGTATTGCTATTAATCTCTCCCTTAATGTCCTCCAGCAGTTTTTTTTATATATTGGGGTGCTCCCGTATTGGGTGCATATATATTTACCAGGGTTATTTCTTCTTGTTGGATTGCTCCCTTTAGTATTATGAAGTGGCCTTCATTATCTCTTGTTATGTCCTTCACTCTGAGATCTAGTTTGTCAGATATAAGTATTGCTACCCCAGCTTTTTTTTCATTTCCATTTGCCTGGTAAACCTTTTTCCAACCCTTCACCCTCAGTCTGTGTGCATCTTTTTTCCTGAGGTGGGTTTCTTGTAGACAACAGATATATGGGTCTTGTTTTCTTATCCAATCCATTACCCTACGTCTTTTGATTGGAGCATTTAGTCCATTTACATTTAAGGTTATTATTGATAGATACTTATTTGACGCCATCTTTATTCTATACCCCTGTGTTCCTTCTTTGCTTTCTATTTCTTTAATTTTACAGTAGACCCTTTAGCATTTCTTGCATTGCTGGTTTGGTGGAGATAAATTCCCTTAGTCTGTTTTTGTCTGGGAAGCTCCTGATTTCACCTTCACTTTTGATTGATAGCCTTGCAGGGTACAGTATTCTTGGATTCAGACCCTTCCTTTGCATGACTTTGTATATTTCATCCCATTCCCTTCTGGCCTGATAAGTTTCGGTGGAGAAGTCAGTTGCTAGTCTGATGGGGGTTCCTTTATATGTAACTTTCTGTCTCTCTCTGGCTGCTTTTAAAATTCTTTTTTTGTCGTTGGTGTTTGCCAGCTTAATTATAATGTGTCTAGGGGTCGGTTTTCTGGGGTTCATTTTGCTTGGGACTCTGCGAGCATCTTGGATTTGTGTGGGTTTTTTCTTCTCTATCTCAGGAAAGTTTTCTGTCATTATTTCTTGAAATACGTTTTCCATGTCTTCCTCAATTCCCTTTCCTTCTGGAACCCCTATTATTCTAATATTGTTTTGTTTTGTATTGTCCCAAAGTTCCCTTAGACTTTCCTCCTGTTTTTTAATTTTTTTTCCCAGAAGCTGTTCTAATTGGGTATTTTTTTCCATCTTGTCTTCTAGCTCGCTGATGCGGTCCTCTGCCTCTTCTAATCTACTCTTGATGCTTTCTATTGAGTTCTTTACAGTAGCGATGTCATTTTTTTCTTTTCCTCTTGGTTCTTACTCATATTATCAAATTTGTCTTCCATTCTTTTTAGCCATCTTATGATCATTATTCTGAATTCTTGCTCTGATAGGTTGCTTGCTTCTAGCTCATTTGCTTCCTTTTCTGGTGAAGCCTGCTTTTCTTTCATATGCGGGCTGGTTTTGGGTCTCCCCATTATTTAGGATGTCTGGTTGTGTAGTTCTCTCTCTTCTGCTTTGATTTAAAGGCACAAAATACAACACAACCAGGTACAACACGCAAGGCACTGAATAGAAATGTGTTTGTAATATTAATAACCACCAATAAAGTTGACTAGAACCCAGCTAACATCAACATACAATGAAACCAAAAGAATAGACAAATTAATCTTATAAAAAAAAAAGCATACAACTTCAGTATAGTTACCATTTAACATACAACTTCAAAGAGTTAGAGAGAAAGACTGTTTTTTTGTTTTGTTTTGTTTTTAGGACAACTGCGAGGGAGGTGTGAATGGGCTTGGAGCAGGTAGTTGGAAATTAGATATATAAAAGTAGGGTGAAGTTTTAGGAGGGGGTAGACAGAAGGAATGGGGAAAATCTAGAGCAGGAAGGGTTAAGATAAACGGTGTAGCAAAGGAAAAGATCAGAAAGAGGGTGAAGGCATAAAGGTAGGGTTGAGATAGAATAAAGCGTTGGAGAAGGAAAGATAGATAAAGACTGTAGGACAGTAATCCTGAAATAAAAAATATATATATATATATATATATAATATGATGAAATAAAAATAATAAAAATAAACAAAAGAAAATATGATGAAAAAAGTAAATTAGTAGCAGTAATAGTGTTGATTACGTATACAATGTAGTAATTATAAAGATAAAATCAAGTGAGAAAAAAAAGTTTCTTTTGTAAATGTTGCAAATAATGAGAACAAAAATAAAAAACAAAAATTAAAAAATTAAAAAAAAAATTTAAATTTAAATAAAATTTGCAGTAATGAAGGTCGTTGGCTTCCTCTATTGTTATGATCCAGTCCTGATTTTCAGGGCGGTTTTGCTTTGTTTTTATTACACTAGAGTCAATTTGTAAATTAGCCTCTGGGGGCAGTGTTTCTAGGTTGACTTCCCGGACTCTAGAGCCTCTCAGCTTTTTTTTTTTTTTTTTTTTTTTTCAGTCCTCTCTGAAGCAGGATCTACGGAGGGGGGAGGGGCAGTCCCGAGCAACTGCAATCTCCTGCTACTGTCCGATATCCCTCCGCGGCAGATCCAAATGTGTTGCTCTTTAGATATCTCCCCTGTTAGGAGCCCCGTCCACTTTCACGGGTGACACCCACCCAACACTGGGTCTTCCACTTATAATCACTTATAATCACCGCCCTTGTCTCCGGCTTCCGCGCGCCTTCTGTGCACGCAGGCTTTTGTCCTCGCCGCGACCGCTCTCCACCCTCTCTGGGGAAAACTGACCTTCTTGCCGAGCAGTGGGGCACTCCTGTGGGGCCGGGTGTTCGCGCCGCCTGGGATCCGTGTTCTGGGGATCACAGCTGCTTGGTGGTCGGTGCGGCTGTGGATATTCAGGCCTCTGACACGATCCTATCTTCCTCTCAAGATGGCGAGGTTTCCCCGTCCAAGCCGGCAGGTAGCTCCGGGAAGGGATGCAGCCCGCGTGGGTGCCTCCCTGTGCGGGGTACCTCTGTCAGCGGCCCCTCAGCCATTTCTTCTGGGGTTCGCTGTCTCCCTGGTTGTTAATAAACACTCACAGCTCAACACCATCAGCTGCTCTCTCTTTCTGCTTCGGGACTGGGCTCAGAATCCTCCCATCTGTTCTTCCGCCATCTTTTTCCCCACATCCAGGAAATTCTTAATTATAGTTAAGAACACCATAAACCGTGTATGAAATCTCTTTTATTTACTTAAAGTAGCGTAAAACTTAACATGTGTGTCACACAAGGCTTGAAAGAGAGAAATCAGCAAATTAAGCAACGATGGAAAGCAATACAGTTCACTGTAATGTAGCATTACACTCTATAACATAGTTGAGGGACAGTGTTCTCCAGTTTCTTCTGTTCATAGCAGTGTGTAGGAAGTTGTTTGTATATATGGTCAATGCTTACACTTGGTCAAGATGGCCGAATATAGGAAAGTATATGAAAATATGAATAATTCAGGGAAAATGGCAGTAAATAGATGAGAACTGGTTTAAAACAGCAGAAACAGATTATCCAAGTCAGCTCATAGTGTAGAAAAGGTGTCTAACATCCAGGAAATTCTAAATTAAAGTTAAGAACACAATAAACAGTGTATAAAACCTCTTTTGTTTACTTAAAGTAGCCAAGAACTTTCCATGCGTGTCACACAAGGCTTGAAAGAGAGAAATCAGGAAATTGAGCAACGTTGGAAAGCAATACATTTCACTGTAATATAGCATTACACTTTATAATGTAGTTGAGAGACAGAGTTCTAGAGTTTCTTCTGTTCATAAACCTGTGTAAGAAGGTGTTTATATATGTGGGCAATGCACATACTTGGACAAGAAGGCCAAACATAGGAAACAATATGAAAACATGAATAATTCAGAGAAAAACGCAGTAACTAGATGAGAACTCGATTAGAACAGCAGAAACAGATTCTCCAAGTCAGCTCATAGTGTAGAAAAGGTTTCTAACATCCAGGAAATTCTAAATTAAAGTTAAGAACACAATAAACAGTGTATGAAACCTCTTTTATTTACTTAAAGTAGCCTAGAACTTTATATGTGTGTCACACAAGGCTTGAAAGAGAGAAATCAGCAAATTGAGCAATGATGGAAAGCAATACAGTTCACTGTAATGTAGCATTACACTCCATAACATAGTTGAGGGAAAGTGTTCTAAGTTTCTTCTATTCATAACAGTGTGTAGGAATTTGTTTGTCTATGTGGGCAATATTTATACTTGGACAAGATGGCAAAATATAGGAAAGTACATGAAAATAGGAATAATTCAGAGAAAATAGCAGTAAACGGATGAGAACTCGTTTAGAACAGCTGCAACGAATTCTCCAAGCCAGTTCTTAGTTTAGAAAATGTATCAAAGATCCAGGAAATTCTTAATTAGAGTTGAGAGCACATTAAACAGTGTATGAATCCTATATTTTTTACTTAAAGTAGCGTAGAAATTCTAATGTATGTCACACAAAGCTTGAAAGAGAGAAATAAGCCCATTAAGTTGCTTTAAAAAGCCTAACACCTCACTGAAATGTATCATTAAACTCTATAACATACTTGAGAGACAATGTTCCCGAGCTTTGGAAAGCCTTACATTCACTGTAATGTAGCATTACACTCTATAGCATAGTTGAGGCACAATGTTCTTGGGCTTCCTCTGCTCCTAACACTGTGTATGAACTTGTTTGTATATGTGAGCAATGTTAATACTTGGACGAGAATGCTGAATATAGGAAACTACATGAAAACATGAATAATTCAGAGAAAAATGGCAGTAAATAGATGAGAACTGGTTTAGAACAGCAGAAACATTTTCTCCAAGTCAGTTCTTAGTGTAGAAAAGGTATGTTAGATCCATGAAATGCTTAAATAGAATTAAGAACACAATAAACAGTGTATGAAATCTCTTTTATTTACTTAATGTAGCCTAGAACTTTACATGTGTATCACACAAGGCTTGAAATTGAGAAATCAGCATATTGAGCAAATTGGAAAGCAATACAGTTCACTGTAATGTAGCATTGCACTCTATAACATAATTGAGGGACAGTGTTCTCGAGTTTCTTCTGTTCATAACAGTGTGTAGGAAGTTGTTTGTATATGTGGGCAATGTTTATACTTGGACAAGATGGCCGAATATAGGAAACTATATTAAAGGATGAATATTTCAGAGAAAATGGAAGTAAATAGATGAGAACTCATTTAGTACACCTGAAACAAATTCTCCAACTCAGTTCTTAGTGTGGAAAAGGTATCTAACATCCAGGAATTCCTTTAAAAAAGTTGAGAGCAAATTAAACAGTGCATGAATTCTATATTTTTTACCTAAAGGAGCCTAGAACTTTAAATGTATGTCACACAGAAGGCGGAGCTTTAAGATGGCGACCGAACAGTCGGACTTGTTCTGACTCTGGTCCCAGATCAGATAAAAGTAGCGTCTGAGTTGCTGGGGGAATCTTGATTGCCAGCAAAGGGGCAGTGGAATTTTCAAGGAAGGTAAGGAGAAGTCTGCTGGACGGGATTTTCTGACCAAGTGGCCTGCGTTGCCCGCGGCGGCAGTGGCGGCAGCGGCAGCGGCGAGCACCGGGCTGCGCCATCTTACCGGGAAAGGACGGACTTCTCTGAGGCCTGGAAAACACACGGTGGGGAGGTCCATCGAGCAGCTGGGACGCCCGAGTCGGCGCAAACACGTGGATTCAAGGGAGTTCTTCAGTCACCCACGGAAAGGAGAAGGAACGCCACATAACCAGACATCCTGAAAAGAAAGGCCATGGGGAGGCTAAAACATAGTCTGCACATGAAAGAAAAGCAGGCATCACCAGTAAAGGAAGTAAACGAGTCAGATGCAAGCAGCCTACCGGAGCAAGAATTCAGAGTAATGATCATAGAATGGCTAAAAAGAATGGAAGAGAAATTTGACAATAACCAAGAAGAAATGAGGAAGAACCATGAGGAATGGAAGAAGAGTCATGAGGAACTGAAGAAGAACCAAGAAGAAATGAAAAATGACATCGCTACCATGAAGAACTCAATAGAAAGCATCAAGAGTAGGCTCCATGAAGCAGAGGACCGCATCAGTGAGCTAGAAGACAGGATGGAAAAAAATACCCAAGTATAGCAGCTTCTAGAAAAAAAGATTAAAAAGCAGGAGGAGAGCCTACGGGAGCTGTGGGACAATATAAAACAAAATAATATTCGAATAATAGGGGTACCAGAAGGAAAGGAAACTGAGGTAGACATGGAAAAAGTATTTCAAGAAATAATGACAGAAAACTTTCCTGAAATAGAGATGAAAAAAACCCACACAAATCCAAGATGCTCGCAGAGTCCCAAGCAAAATGAATCCCAGAAGACAGACTCCAAGGCAAATTATAATTAAATTGGCAAATAACAACGACAAAGTAAGAATCTTAAAAGCAGCCAGAGAGAGACAGAAAGTTACATACAAAGGAACCCCCATCAGACTAGCAACTGATTTCTCCACAGAAACTTATCAGGCCAGAAGGGAATGGGATGAAATATATAAAGTCATGCAAAGGAAGGGTCTTAATCCAAGAATACTGTACCCAGCAAGGCTATCAATCAAAATTGAAGGGGAAATCAGGAGCTTCACAGACAAAAAAAGACTGAAGGAATTTATTTCCACCAAACCAGCAATGCAAGAAATGCTAAAGGGTCTACTGTAAAAATAAAGAAATAGGAAGTGAAGAAGGAACACGGGTATAGAATAAAAATGGCATCAAATGAGTACCTATCAATAATAACCTTAAATGTAAATGGATTAAATGCTCCAATCAAAAGACATAGGGTAACAGATTGGATAAGAAAACAACACCCATTCATCTGTTGTCT
Source organism: Nyctalus aviator (assembly GCA_036971965.1). NCBI lineage: Eukaryota > Metazoa > Chordata > Mammalia > Chiroptera > Vespertilionidae > Nyctalus > Nyctalus aviator. The sequence continues at coordinate 6,088 of JAPZQD010000058.1, read as the reverse complement.
ACAAGAAACCCACCTCAGAAGAAAAGATGCACACAGACTGAGGGTGAAGGGATGGGAAAAAGTCTTCCAGGCAAATGGAAATGAAAAAAAAAGCGGGGGTAGCAATACTTATATCCGACAAATTAGATCTCAGAGTGAAGGACATAATAAGAGATAATGAAGGCCACTTCATAATACTAAAGGGAACAATCCAACAAGAAGAAATAACCCTGGTAAATATATATGCACCCAACACAGGAGCAACCAAATACATAAAAAAAACTGCTGGAGGACATTAAGAGTGAGATTAATAGCAATACAATCATAGTAGGAGATTTTTAATACCCCACTGTCACCCTTCGACAAATCATCTAAACAAAAAATCAGCAAAGAAATATCAAGCCTAAATGACTCACTAGACCAGTTGGAATTAATTGACATCTTCAGAACACTCCACCCTAAAGCCACAGAATATACATTCTTCTCAAGTGCACATGGGACATTCTCAAAGATAGACCACATTTTGGGACATAGGCAAAGACTCTTCAAATTCAAGAAGATAGAAATCATATCAAGTATCTTCTCAGACCATAATGGCATAAAACTGGAAATTAACTACAATAAAAATATTCCAAAGAAATCAAACACATGGAGACTAAACAGCATGCTATTAAACAAGGACTGGGTTACGAGAGAAATCAAGGAAGAAATTAAAAACATCCTGGAAACAAACGACAATGAAAACACAACAATCCAAAATCTATGGGACACAGCGAAAGCAGTTTTGAGAGGGAAGTTCATATCCTTACAAGCCTATTGCAAAAAAACTAGAAAAAATGGTAACAGATGATCTAACTCTACAACTCAAAGAGTTAGAAAAGGAGCAACAAGAAAAGCCCAGTGTAAGCAGAAGGAAGGAAATAACAAAAATCAGAGCGGAGATAAACGACATTGAGACCAAAGAAACAATACATAAGATCAACAAAACCAAGAGCTGGTTCTTTGAAAGAATAAACAAGATAGATGGTCCTCTAGCCAGGCTAACCAAGAAACAAAGAGAGAGGATCCAAATAAACAAAATCAGAAGTGAAAGAAGTGAAATAACAACAGACCCCACCGAAATACAACAGATTGTTACAAAATACTACGAACAACTCTATTCCAACAAACTGAACAACCTTGAGGAAATGGACCTATTCCTAGAAAAATACAAACTTCCAAAACTCAATCAGGAAGAATCTAAAAATCTCAATAGACCAGTAACTTGGGAAGAAATTGAAACAGTCATCAAAAAGCTTCCAGCAAACAAAAGCCCAGGGCCAGATGGCTACACAGGAGAGTTTTACCAAACATTCAAGGAAGAATTAAAACCTATCCTCCTAAGACTATTCCAAAAAATCCAAGAGGAAGGAACACTTCCAAACTCCTTCTATGAAGCCAGCATCACCCTAATACCAAAACCAGATAAAGACAACTCAATGAAAGAGAATTACAGGCCAATATCCCTCATGAACATAGATGCCAAAATCCTCAACAAAATTCTGGCAAATCGACTCCAGAAGAGCATCACAAAGATCATACACCACGACCAAGTAGGATTTATTCCAGGAATGCAAGGATGGTTCAATATCCGCAAATCAATAAATGTGATACATCACATAAACAAATTGAAAGATAAAAATCATATCGTCATATCAATAGATGCAGAAAAAGCATTTGATAAAATCCAACACCCTTTCCTGATAAAAACTCTCAACAAGGTGGGAGTACAAGGATCAACATAATAAAAGATATATACCATAAACCCACAGCCAACATTATACTCAATGGGCAAAAACTAAAACCATTCCCTCTAAGAACAGGAACAAGACAGGGATGCCCACTCTCGCCACTCCTGTTTGACATAGTACTGGAAGTACTAGCCATTGCAATTAGACAAGAGGAGGAAATAAAAGGCATCCAAATTGGAAAAGAAGAAGTAAAGTTATCTTTATTTGCAGATGACATGATATTGTACATAAAAAACCCAAAAGTCTCCATTAAAAAACTAATTGACTTAATAAATGAATTTGGCAATGTAGCAGGATACAAAATTAATGCCAAGAAATCCATGGCATTTCTATACACCAACAGTGAAACTACAGAAACAGAGACTAAAAAAGCAATTCCATTTACCATCGCACCAAAAAAATTAAGATACCTAGGAATAAACTTAACTAAGGAAGTAAAGGACCTATATGCAGAAAACTACACGACACTGAAAAAAGAGATAGAGGAAGATGTAAGGAGATGGAAGAACATACCATGTTCATGGATTGGTAGAATCAACATCGTCAAAATGTCCATACTTCCTAAAGCAATCTATAGGTTCAATGCACTCCCCATTAAAATACCAACGGCATATTTCACTGACCTAGAAAGAACTCTCCAAAAGTTCATTTGGAACAATAAAAGACCCCGAATAGCCACAGCAATCCTGAGAAAGAAGGGTAAAGTAGGAGGGATCTCAATACCAGACTTCAAACTGTATTACAAAGCCACTGTTCTCAAAACAGCCTGGTACTGGCACAAGAACAGACATATAGATCAATGGAATAGAATCGAGAACCCAGATATCAACCCAAATCACTATGCTCAATTAATATTTGACAAAGGAGGCAGGAATATACAATGGAGTCATGATAGTTTGTTCAATAAATGGTGTTGGGAAAAATGGGCGATACATGCAAAAGAATGAAACTAGATCACCAACTTACACCATACACAAAAATAAACTCAAAATGGATGCAGGACTTAAACATCAGACGGGAAACCATAAAAATACTAGAAGCATCCACAGGCAGCAAAATCTCAGACGTATGCCAAAAGAACTTCTTCACTGATACTGCCCCTAGGGCGATGGAAGCTAAAGAGAAAATAAACAAATGGGACTACATCAAAATAAAAAGCTTTTTTACAGCAAAAGAAACCATCAACAAAACAACAAGAAAGCCCACAGTGTGGGAGAACATATTTGCAAATAACACCACTGATAAAGGTTTAATCTCCAACATCTACAGAAAGCTGATAAAACTAAATAAAAGGAAGATGAATGATCCAATTAAGAAATGGGCAATGGACCTAAATAGAATATTCTCAAAGGAAGACAGAAGGAAAGCCAAAAGACACATGAAAACATGCTCAAAGTCACTAATTATCCAAGATATGCAAATCAAAACAACAATGCGGTACCATCTCACACCTGTCAGAATGGCCAACATCAACAAAACAACAAACGACAAGTGTTGGCGAGGTTGCGGAGAAAAAGGAACCCTCGTGCACTGCTGGTGGGAATGCAGACTGGTGCAACCACTGTGGAAAACGGTGTGGAGTTTCCTCAAAAAACTGAAAATGGAACTCCCATTTGACCCAGTAATCCCACTCCTAGGAATATATCCCAAGAAACTAGAAACATCAATCAGAAAGGATATATGCAACCGTATGTTCATTGCAGCACAATCTATAATACCCAGAATTTGGAAACAGCCTAGGTGCCCATCAGCAGATGATTGGATCCAAAAACTATGGTACATCTACACAATGGAATACTATGCTGCCATAAAAAAGAAGGAATTCTCATCTTTTGCAGCAACCTGGATGGAATTAGAGAACATCATGCTGAGTGAAATAAGCCAATCAATGAAAGAGAAACACCACATGACCTCACTCATTTGTGGATAATAAAGATCATTATAAACTGATGATCCAAAAGATAGATATAGAGACAGTAAATCAACGAGCAGATTGTCAAATTTCAGCAGGGAAGGGAGGAGGATCTGGGGGAGATAATAGATCAACTGAAGGACTTGTATACATGCATATAAGTACATCCAATGGGCATAAAACTCTGGGGAGGGAGGGAATGTGTGGGAGGGAAGGAGGGGGGCAAAAAAAATCATTAAAATATGTAAAAATAAATTAATTAATTAATTTAAAATAATAATAAAAAATAAATGTATGTCATGCAAAGCTGGAAAGACTGAAATAACGCAATGAAGTTGCTTTGAATAGCCTAACACCTCTCTGAAATTTATCATTAAACTCTATAACATACTTGATAGACAATGTTCCCGAGCTTTGGAAAGCCTTACCGTTCACAGTAATGCAGCATTACACTCTATAACACAGTTGAGAGACAATGTTCTCGGGCTTCCACTGCTCATATTTGAGAGTAGGAAGTTGTTTGTATATGTGGGCAATGCTAATACTTGGACGAGTAGGCCGAATATAGGAAACTATATGAAAACATGAAAAATTCAGAGAAAATGGAAGTAAATAGTTGAGAAAATAGCAGTAAATAGATGAGAACTGTTTCAGATCAGGAGAAATAGATTCTCCAAGTCAGTTCTTAGTGTAGAAAAGGTATCCAACATCCAGAATTCCTTAATTCAAGTTGAGAGCACATTAAACATTGTATGAATACTATATTTTTTACTTAAAGGAACCTTAAATGTATTTCACACAAAGCTTGAAAGAGAGAAATAAGCAAATTGAGTAGAATTAATTACTCTTCACTGAAATGTATCATTAAACTCTAAAACATAGTTGAGAGGCAATGTTCCAGAGCTTTTCAGGTTCATAACAGTGTTTAGGTAGTTGTTTGTCCATGTTCCCAATGCTTATTCTTGGTCTAATGTTAGAACCTACAAGAAAACATCAGTAATTCTGGGAAAATAACTGTAAATAGATGAGAACTCACACAGAACGTGTATAAAACACTTCTCCATGTGTTTTGTTTCTATATAAAAGGTATCTATGATCCAGGAAAGCCTTAATTAGAGTTCAGATCACATTAAACAGTGTATGAATCATATATTGTTTACTTAATGAGCCTAGAATGTTAAATAGAGAAATAAACACATTAAGCAGCTTTGGAAATCCTTACACTCTATAACATAGTTCAGAGAAAATGTCAGTAAATTGATGAGAACTCATTTAGAACAGCTGAAACCAATTGTCCAAATCAGTTCTTAGTGTAGAAAAGGTATCTAAGATCCAGGAAATCTATTACACTCTATAATGTAGTTGAGGGACAGCGTTCTCGAGTTTCTTCAGTTCATAACACTGTGTAGGATGTTGTTTGTATATGTGGGGTATGCTTATCCTTGGAAAAGAGGCCAAATATAGGAAACTATATGAATACTTGTATAATTCGGAGAAAATGGCAGTAAATAGATGAGAACGGGTTTAGAAAAGAAGAAACCGATTGTCCAAATCAGTTCTTATTGTTGAAAAGATATCTAAGATCCAGGAAATCCTTAATTAGAGTTAAGAACTAAATAAACAGTGGATGAAACCACCTTTATTTACTTAAAGTAGACTAGAACTTTACATGTATGTCAATGAAGTCAGTTCTTAGTGTAGAAAAGGTATCTAACATCCAGGAATTCCTTAATTCAAATTGAGAGCACATTAAAACGTGTATGAATCAGATATTTTTTACTTAAAGGAGCCTAGAACTTTAAATGTAAGTCACACAAAGCTTGAAAGAGAGAAATAAGCCCATTAAGTTGCTTTGAAAAGCTTAACACCTCACTGAAATGTATCATTAAACTCTATAACATACTTGAGAGACAATGTTCCCGAGCTTTGGAAAGCCTTACAGTTCACTGTAATGTAGCATTACACTCTATATCATAGTTGAGGGACAATGTTCTCAGGCTTCCTGTGCTCATAACAGTGTGTAGGAAGTTGTTTGTATATATGGGCAATGTTAATACTTGGACGAGAAGGCCAAATATAGGAAATTACATGAAAACATGAATAATTCGGAGAAAATGGCAGTAAATAGCTGAGAACTGGTTTAGAACAGCAGAAACAGCTTCTCCAAGTCATTTCTTAGTGTAGAAAAGGTATCTAACACCCAAGAATTCCTTAATTCAAGTTGAGAGCACATTAAACAGTGTATGAATCCTATATTTTTTACTTCAAGGAACCAAGAACCTTATATGTATGTCACACAAAGCTTGAAAGAGAGAAATAAGCAAATTGAGTAGCTTTTAATTACACTTCACTGAAATGTATCATTAAACTAAAGTACATAATTTAGAGACAATCTTCCCGAGCTTTT
>JAPZQD010000057.1:38978-79758 GCA_036971965.1 Nyctalus aviator | reverse complement strand
TGGGCAACCCAGGTGCCCCATGCCCCTGGTAACATGTTGAAGGCTCCCCAAGACCTAGCTACATCCCCAGAGTGGGCTGCAGGCCCTGCTAGCCAGACACCCAGGGTAGAGATCACGAACATTGTGAATTAGGGACTTGAGGAAGGCAGTATTCAGGTAAGTGATGGGGAGCATATCTTTAACTTATCACCCTGCTCCATGAATTTAGATTTGAGTTTAATGGATACAAGCCTCACATGAGCTTCCTACTATAAAAAGTAATGTAAATAGATCCACTTTAATATGGAGCAGGGACTGCCATCCCAGAGGAACTGCCTTGCATGTCTTATGCCTTGAACCTTTGAAATGCTAAAACAAGGCAAAAGACACACACACACACACACACACACACACACACACACAAAACAAACAAACAAACAAAAAAACACCAAAAACAAACAAACAGCATCAATAACAACAACATTGGGACTGGGCCTAAGCCAACAGTATGTCTCAAAGAACTGTTTGCAAACATAAGAAAGCAGGTGTTATGACTATGGGACTGATGGCTACTGGACTGAAAATCAAAATGTTTAGAATCAGTACCACTTATGTTAGCTTATCTGCACCAACAGAAAAAAATATTTTCCTTCTATATGTGGATGAAACGGGACACATGCTATCCTGACAAACTCAGGGAAGGTCTTGCAAACTCAGAGACATAAAGTAACCACAAAGGATGGTCTGAAATTAAACTTTAACTAAAAGAAGTTATGGTGGGTAATTACATACTAGACCCATGTCTTCACTGACAAGGTCAACTTTTATCTTAACTGAGCCTATCTGTCTTTTTGCATCTATAATAACATACCCTTGAAATGTCTGGGTAACTTATAACTTCCCTTTTTCTGGACCCCTTGGGGCACAACCTAATGTGCCTGGGCACCAAAACAGATACCAAAAATTACTTCATTATTATCATGTTAATTGTTCCTGCACTCACCTAAGTATGTGTCTATCATTTTACTTTTTATCCAGTTCCAGTGTTTTCCCTGCTTTGTTTTCTCCAGCCTCTCCAGTGTGTCACCAATGGATTTCATGTAAAACCCACCTATGTCCCTTCCTTTGGCTGCAATGTATAAATATAGTTGTAACACCCCATTCTATGGAGCATTATCTCAATCTGTTGAAGTTCTGCTTCCAGGCAATTGTCAACAGTTTGGCTCAAATAAACTAACAAAAATTCTTTACAGGTTTGAATGTTTTTTGTATGTCTGTTTGTTTGTTTTTACCTTAACATATTGATGTAATTCTTCCCCCTTTGTCTCCTATGGGGAACACTATTTGGGTCTGCCTAAGTCAGTGTTTCCTGAACCACTATTCTTTTCTCTTTCTTTTTATTTTGATCTCATGTAAATGCTTGTTGCCTCTGACTTTGAAAGGGCTTTGATTTTTATGTTAACATTGTTAGTGTCCCCGAAGGAGGAACACACGAGGCCAAAAGGGGTAAAGGATTATGAATGTATTAAATCACCTGGATACCAGATGGGCTAAGTCCCTAAATGGAGCCAGCACCCAAAGACAAGAATGGGAGTCAGGTTTTTAAAGGGTTCTAGAAGGGCTTTATCTGGGAGGAGAAATCTCTGTGCAGGTCTGGATTCCGGGAAACTTCGGAGGGGAGAGATAATGTTCTTAGCAAGTGGAATGTGGTCTAAGCAAGTGGAATGTCCAATGTGAAGTGGCCTAAAGGTCAGCTACCAGGGGAAGGGGTATCAATTCAATTCTTTGATCAGACCTAACATTCTAGCCTTTTTGTTTTATGGAATAGGGATGAAGGTCATATCTTCTGTATTTACCTCCTGCTGAGGGGGATACATGGAAATGATGGGGAATGGACTTTGATAGTAGTAGGCTGGACAAGGGGTTGCAGCAGCATGTTTTCCCCAAGAGACTGGTTGGTAAAAGCTCGAAAACAGTCCTGTTGAGTGACTTGGGAGGTAAAAGCTGGTCCTGAGGTTGCCAAGCATCACTTGTCTGGTTTTGCTGCTTTTCAGGGCCTGGAGTTGAAATAAAACTGAGGCCTAGATGTTATCTTTAGGGAGGAAAAATCAGGGGTGTAAGTTGCCTGATTAGTGATATGAAAGGGGAGCATAGGTTATCCTGGGGTTGAGGTTCTTGTTTTCCCAGTTTTGCACCTTTCTGGGCATCCTGAGCTTTCTTGTGGGTCATGAGTCAGGATTTCAAAATAGGATGAGCAGTGGTTAGGCACCCCCCCCCCATGCCAATTCCAACATTTTCTATGATGCCAAGTGTTATAGGAGAGGGATTATCTGATCTGCCTGTTTGTTTGATATGATGGGTTATGGTAACCAGTAGAGACTGACTATTGGGGGATAGATCTACATTGGGTGAGAGATAGAGTACAAGTTCTTGTCCAGTTGGTGGGGAGACAGATGTATGTGTTCTCCCCACAGAGGAAGAAGGATCCCTGATCATGGAGACAAGCTGAACGGATTAGAGAGAAGAGGTTGACTAAAGGGTACGAGGTTCCCTTTCCCAGTTCCACGTTCTACGCTCCACACTGAGAAGGTAGTTGCCATAGCACTATCAATAAGGGATGGCAGATGAGTGGTTGAGATTTTATTGCAGTGAAAGTGGGAGATAATGCTAGAATGGGCTACTATCAAAGTGAAAAGAGAAATGGAAGGAAAGGGGCAGTTGAAGCCGTGGGCCTGGATGGTTGGATAAGATGTAAAATGGACTGGCTGTAGGAAATAACCATTGGCTTCTGGGAAGACCTGGTAGTTAATCCGTTGGGACCAATGGCTGTTTGGCAATTCTTGGTTAACTGTGGTGTTGCAAGCTGATGATGGGAGATGGCCTTTTGTTATATTGCCCTGTGAACTTGTAAAGCGTAAAGGGGCTTGAGCAATTAGTGGGGTGTGTACTTTGATAGGACCTGTGACCAGGAGGGAGGAAGGAGCTACCTTAATAAGAATTAGAATATAAGTACAGAAAAGAAAGGAGGCTTAATTTGCCTGGGTTGTAGGATAATTACCTAGAAGAGTGTCAGCCTTTTTGAGAAATACAGTTCCCTTTTCCTTTTTTTTATAAGCTAGAGTGATTTTTGCCTCATTCCATCTCTTGATTGATATAGGGGTGGTGGTATACACTGAAGAGGAGAGGGAAAGGCAGAGCCAGCAATTATTGCCTAAGGAGGGAATGAGTGAGTTTAAGTGTTTGTTTGAGATGACTGGAGGTGAGAAAGTTCCTTATGGGTGTAGGACAGGAGGGTTGGAATAGGATGAGAAATAGGATCTGGATTGTCCAAAGGGGGCAGAGGAGGGTATGTTTAGTATCTATAAAGAAGGAAATCTTGTCCCATGGGTAATTAACATCCCTTTGTAGAAGGTAGTCTCATGGAAATGTGAGAATCCTGATGCAAAGGGAGAGTGAGGAGTAGCTAGGACCTGGAGGATGTGTATTGGGAGAGGAGGTGGGCTCTTCTTCTGGGATGTGGGTAAGGTGGAGTCTGGTGTGCCCAATCTGGTGGCTGTAATACTTAGAGGACTCCATCTCATGTGATAGAGGTGTTCCTAGAATGGACTTTAACCTGGAAAGGTGGAACCATAGGTATGCCTTGTTAGCTTAGCTGCAATTGGGACAGTTAATAGTACCTGGTAAGGGCTGTAAATTATTGATAGATTTCATTTAGGAGGAGTAGGGGGGGATGTTTCCTGTAAAAGTTGAGGGAAGACCTGATCAGCATGTTCTTCAGTAATTGTCAGATGAGATAATTTAAAATGGGAACATAGGCTCCAAGAGGGGTCTCTGGGAAAGGGAAGTTTCTTAATAAGAAGGGTCTTCCACACATGAGTTCAAAGGTTCTATGAAAGGAGAGTGCATGGGGGAAGGGCCCTGATGTGCATAAAGGCTAGAGGTATGAGAGTAGTTTAAGTTTCTTTAGTTTTGAATGCCAATTTACTTAGGTGAAACTTAATTAAGAATTTGCCTTTTCTCCTTTGCCTGAAGATTAGGTCTGGTAGGAGGATGTAAGTTCCACTGGATGTTCAGAGTGTAGAAAATCTGTTGAGTTATCTAAGATCTGAAAGCAGGTTCATTTTCTGATTGTAATGAGGTGGGTCAGAAGTAGTAGGGAATGGCTTCTTACCACCACCCCCCCCCCGAGACAGTATCTATGAGGGTTCAAAGATATTTTTTAAAATAGTGGGTATTTGAGTGAAGTCAATCTGCCAGTCTTGTCCAGGTGTTTGGCCCGTTAACTGATGAGCGAGGAAAGAAGGAGGTCTGACCTAACCTGTCCTTGGGGAGATACGGAGTAATAAGTAGAACAGGTTTTGGTGATATGATGCAGTAGGAAGGCTGGGATAGAATATGTGATGAGGGGTTTAAGAGTATTTCTATATGTAAGGAATTGTGAATAGCCCATAAGATATCACAGGCCTGACCCTGAGGAAGGTTATGTTTTCTCTGAAATTTTAACCATGGATCTTCCTGAGTAGCCCCAAGAGCCAATAGGGGCTGAAGTTCCTCTGGAGTATATTAGGGTGTTATATGCAGTATGGCTAAGAGCTGGGAAGATGAAGGCTTTCTCTGAGCTGCTGTCTTGGCCTCTTGGTCTGCTTTGTTGTTTCCCTGTATTACAGGATCATTCCTGACTCGGTGTCTTTTGTACCGAAGGAAGACCTGTTGAGGCTTTCAATAATAGTGCCAAGGACTGTGAATGAGCAGTGGAAATAAAGAAAGGCTAAGCTCAGATATAAGGACTTAAAGCATCAGGAGAGAGCTTGGGCAGAGTCACTTTAGCTTACTAGGAGAGAAGGGGTCCCTTCAGACGTCAGGGGTGATCAGGTCCTGACTCACTGGACAACACAAACCTTCTACCCATTCACAAATAACCAGCTTTGGCCAAAAAATTAAACAACCAGTATTTGCATTTATGAACACACTTTAACCATACTCTTACTTTCAAGTACAGGCAGGGTACCTGATTCTAGGTGCGCACATGAGACCACACTGAGCACTGGTAATGCTGATCCTGGCAACCCTGGTTCCCAACAACCCACAGCATCCAAACATTTTGGTACTGGAGCTCTTCGGTGACACTCCAGTGGTGCTAAGCTCCCACTGCACAAGGTACAGGCCCATGCAACTCGACGTTTGAACCTTCTGGTTATAGTTAGAATGGGGAGGTGACACAATGCCTATAGGAAAGAAAATGAGGAGTCGCCAAGAAAGGAAATTAGTGAAATTGAAGCATGCAACATGACAGAAAAAGAATTTAGAGTAAGGTCCTACAATTCATATACCTGATGGATGAGAGAATCAACAACCTATGCAAGAATCGAGAAGAAATGAAATGTGATATAGCTACAATCAAAAACACCATGGAAGATTTCAACAGTATACTAAAAGAAGTAGAGGACTGGATTGATGAATTAGAAGATAAGGTAGAGAAACAAGCTTAATCCGAACAGCAACTGTAGAAAAAAATTAAAAAGCAGGAGAGTCTAAGGGAGCTTTAGAACAACATGAAACGAGAGGAGGAAAGATGGCGGAAGAACAGAAGGGAGGATTCTGAGCCCGGTCCTGAAGCAGAAAGAGAGAGCAGCTGATGGTGTTGAGCTGTGAGTGTTTATTAACAACCTGGGAGACAGCGAACCCCAGAAGAAACGGCTGGGGGGCCGCTGACAGAGGTACCCCGCACAGGGAGGCACCCACGCGGGCTGCATCCCTTCCCGGAGCTACCTGCCGGCTCGGACGGGGAATCCTCGCCATCTTGAGAGGAAGATAGGATCGCGTCAGAGGCCTGAATATCCACAGCCGCAGCGACCACCAAGCAGCTGTGACCCCCAGAACGCGGATCCCAGGCGGCGCGAACACCCGGCCCCACAGGAGTGCCCCACTGCTCGGCGAGAAGGTCAGTTTTCCCCAGAGGGGGTGGAGAGCGGTCGCGGCGAAGAAAAAGGGCTGTGCACGCACAGGGCGCGCGGAAGCTGGAGACAAGGGCGGTGATTATAAGTGGAAGCCCCAGTGTTGGGCGGGTGTCACCCGTGAAAGTGGACGGGGCTCCTAACAGGGGAGATATCTAAAGAGCAACACATTTGGATCTGCCGCGGAGGGATATCGGACAGTTTTGGGAGATTGCAGTTGCTCGGACCTACCCCTCCCCCCTCCGTAGATCCTGCTTCAAAGAGGACGAAAAAAAAAAAAAAAGCTGAGAGGCTCTAGAGTCTGGGAAGTCAACCTGGAAACACTGCCCCCAGAGGCTAATTTACAAATTGACTCTAGTGCAATAAAAAAGCAAAACCTCCCTGAAAATCAGGACTGGATCATAACAATAGAGGAAGCCAACGACCTTCATTACTGCAAATTTTATTTAAATTTTAATTTTTTTTTTTTTTAATTTTTAAATTTTTGTTTTTTATTTTTGTTCTCATTATTTGCAACGTTTACTCAAGAAACTTTTTTTTCTCACTTGATTTTATCTTTATAATTACCACATTGTATACGTAATCAACACTATTACTGCTACTAATTTACTTTTTTCATCTTATTTTCTTTTATTTTTATTATTTTTATTTCATCATATTATATATATATATATTTTTTATTTCAGGATTACTGTTCTACAGTCTTTATCTATCTTTCCTTCTCCAACGCTTTATTCTATCTCAACCCTACCTTTATGCCTTCACCCTCTTTCTGATCTTTTCCTTTGGTACCCCGTTTATCTTAACCCTTCCTGCTCTAGATTTTCCCCATTCCTTCTGTCTACCCCCTCCTAAAACTTCACCCTACTTGTATATATCTAATTTCCAACTGCTCCAAGCCCATTCACACCTCCCTCGCAGTTGTCCTAAAAACAAAACAAAACAAAAAAACAGTCTTTCTCTCTAACTCTTTGAAGTTGTATGTTAAATGGTAACTATACTGAAGTGTTGTATGCTTTTTTTTTTTATAAGATTAATTTGCCTATTATTTTGGTTTGATTGTATGTTTTTGTTAGCTGGGTTCTAGTCAAAGTTATTGGTGGTTATTAATATTACAAACACATTTCTATTCAGTGCCTTGCGAGTTGTACCTGGTTGTGTTGTATTTTGTGCCTTTAAATCAAAGCAGAAGAGAGAGAACTACACAACCAGACATCCTAAATAATGGGGAGACCCAAAAACAGCCCGCATATGAAAGAAAAGCAGGCTTCACCAGAAAAGGAAGTAAATGAGCTAGAAGCAAGCAAACTATCAGAGCAAGAATTCAGAGTAATAATCATAAGATGGCTAAAAAGAATGGAAGACAAATTTGATAATATGAGTAAGAACCAAGAGGAAATGAAAAATGACATCGCTACTGTAAAGAACTCAATAGAAAGCATCAAGAGTAGATTAGAAGAAGCAGAGGACCGCATCAGCGAGCTAGAAGACAAGATGGAAAAAAATACCCAATTAGAACAGCTTCTGGAAAAAAAAATTAAAAAACAGGAGGAAAGTCTAAGGGAACTTTGGGACAATACAAAACAAAACAATATTAGAATAATAGGGGTTCCAGAAGGAAAGGGAATTGAGGAAGACATGGAAAACGTATTTCAAGAAATAATGACAGAAAACTTTCCTGAGATAGAGAAGAAAAAACCCACACAAATCCAAGATGCTCGCAGAGTCCCAAGCAAAATGAACCCCAGAAAACCGACCCCTAGACACATTATAATTAAGCTGGCAAACACCAACGACAAAAAAAGAATTTTAAAAGCAGCCAGAGAGAGACAGAAAGTTACATATAAAGGAACCCCCATCAGACTAGCAACTGACTTCTCCACCGAAACTTATCAGGCCAGAAGGGAATGGGATGAAATATACAAAGTCATGCAAAGGAAGGGTCTGAATCCAAGAATACTGTACCCAGCAAGGCTATCAATAAAAAGTGAAGGTGAAATCAGGAGCTTCACAGACAAAAACAGACTAAGGGAATTTATCTCCACCAAACCAGCAATGCAAGAAATGCTAAAGGGTCTACTGTAAAATTAAAGAAATAGAAAGCAAAGAAGGAACACAGGGGTATAGAATAAAGATGGCGTCAAATAAGTATCTATCAATAATAACCTTAAATGTAAATGGACTAAATGCTCCAATCAAAAGACATAGGGTAATGGATTGGATAAGAAAACAAGACCCATATATCTGTTGTCTACAAGAAACCCACCTCAGGAAAAAAGATGCACACAGACTGAAGGTGAAGGGTTGGAAAAAGGTGTTCCAGGCAAATGGAAATGAAAAAAAAAGCTGGGGTAGCAATACTTATATCTGACAAATTAGATCTCAGAGTGAAGGACATAACAAGAGATAATGAAGGCCACTTCATAATACTAAAGGGAGCAATCCAACAAGAAGAAATAACCCTGGTAAATATATATGCACCCAATACGGGAGCACCCCAATATATAAAAAAAACTGCTGGAGGACATTAAGGGAGAGATTAATAGCAATACAATCATAGTAGGAGATTTTAATACCCCACTGTCACCCTTTGACAAATCATCTAAACAAAAAATCAGCAAAGAAATATCAATTCTAAATGACTCGCTAGACCAGATGGAATTAATCGACATCTTCAGAACATTCCACCCCAAAGCCACAGAATATACATTTTTTTCAAGCGCACATGGGACATTCTCAAAGATAGACCACATGTTGGGACATAGGCAAAGTCTCTTCAAATTCAAGAAGATAGAAATCATATCAAGCATCTTCTCAGATCATAGTGGCATAAAACTGGAAATTAACTACAATGAAAATAATCCAAAGAAATCAAACACATGGAGACTAAACAGCATGCTATTAAACAAGGACTGGGTTACCAGAGAAATCAAGGAAGAGATTAAAAACATCCTGGAAACAAATGACAATGAAAACACAACTATCCATAATCTATGGGACACAGCAAAAGCAGTTTTGAGAGGAAAGTTCATATCCCTACAAGCCTATTGCAAGAAACTAGAAAAAATGGTAACAAATGATCTAACTCTACAACTCAAAGAGTTAGAAAAAGAGCAACAAGAAAATCCCAGTGTAAGCAGAAGGAAGGAAATAATAAAAATCAGAGCGGAGATAAACAACATTGAGACCAAAGAAACAATACATAAGATCAACAAAACCAAGAGCTGGTTCTTTGAAAGAATAAACAAGATAGATGGTCCTCTAGCCAGGCTAACCAAGAAACAAAGAGAGAGGACCCAAATAAACAAAATCAGAAACGAAAGAGGTGAAATAACAACAGACCCCACTGAAATACAACGGATTGTTACAAAATACTATGAACAACTCTATTCCAACAAACTGAACAACCTGGAGGAAATGGACATATTCCTAGAAAAATACAACCTTCCAAAACTCAATCAGGAAGAATCTAAAAATCTCAATAGGCCAGTGACTTGGGAAGAAATTGAAACAGTCATCAAAAAGCTTCCAGTAAACAAAAGCCCAGGACCAGATGGCTTCACAGGAGAGTTTTACCAAACATTCAAGGAAGAACTAAAACCTATCCTCCTCAGACTATTCCAAAAAATTCAAGAGGAAGGAACACTTCCAAACTCCTTCTATGAAGCCAGCATCACCCTAATATCAAAACCAGATAAAGACAACTCAATGAAAGAGAATTACAGGCCAATATCCCTCATGAACATAGATGCCAAAATTCTCAACAAAATTCTAGCAAATCGGCTCCAGCAGAGCATCACAAAGCTCATACACCATGACCAAGTCGGATTTATTCCAGGAATGCAAGGTTGGTTCAATATCCGCAAATCAATAAATGTGATACATCACATAAACAAATTGAAAGATAAAAATCATATAGTCATATCAATTGATGCAGAAAAAGCATTTGATAAAATCCAACACCCTTTCCTGATAAAAACTCTCAACAAGGTGGGAGTACAAGGATCATACCTCAACATAATAAAAGCTATATACCATAAACCCACAGCCAACATCATACTCAATGGGCAAAAACTAAAACCATTCCCTCTAAGAACAGGAACAAGACAGGGATGCCCACTATCACCACTCCTCTTTGACATAGTACTGGAAGTACTAGCCATTGCAATTAGACAAGAGGAGGAAATAAAAGGCATCCAAATTGGAAAAGAAGAAGTAAAGTTATCTTTATTTGCAGACGACATGATATTGTATATAAAAAACCCAAAAGACTCCATTAAAAAACTAATTGACTTAATAAATGAATTTGGCAATGTAGCAGGATACAAAATTAACGCCAAGAAATCTATGGCATTTCTATACACCAACAGCGAACTTATAGAAACTGAGACTAAAAAAGCAATTCCATTTACCATCGCACCAAAAAAATTAAGATACCTAGGAATAAACTTAACTAAGGAAATAAAGGACCTATATGCGGAAAACTACACGACACTGAAAAAAGAGATAGAGGAAGATGTAAGGAGATGGAAGAACATACCATGTTCATGGATTGGTAGAATCAACATCATCAAAATGTCCATACTTCCTAAAGCAATCTATAGGTTCAACGCACTCCCCATTAAAATACCAACGGCATATTTCACTGACCTAGAAAGAACTCTCCAAAAGTTCATTTGGAACAATAAAAGACCCCGAATAGCCACAGCAATTCTGAGAAAGAAGAGTAAAGTAGGAGGGATCTCAATACCAGACTTCAAACTGTATTACAAAGCCACTGTTCTCAAAACAGCCTGGTACTGGCACAAGAACAGACATATAGATCAATGGAATCGAATCGAGAACCCAGTTATCAACCCAAATCACTATGCTCAATTAATATTTGACAAAGGAGGAATGAATATACAATGGAGTCAAGACAGTCTCTTCAATAAATGGTGTTGGGAAAATTGGACAGATACATGCAAAAGAATGAAACTAGATCACCAACTTACACCATACACAAAAATAAACTCAAAATGGATACAGGACTTAAACATCAGACGGGAAACCATAAAAATACTAGAAGCATCCACAGGCAACAAAATCTCAGACGTATGCCAAAAGAACTTCTTCACTGATACTGCCCCTAGGGCAATGGAAGCTAAAGAGAAAATAAACAAATGGGACTACATCAAAATAAAAAGCTTTTTTACAGCAAAAGAAACCATCAACAAAACAACAAGAAAGCCCACGGTGTGGGAGAACATATTTGCAAATGTTACCACTGATAAAGGTTTAATCTCCATCATCTACAAACAGCTTATACATCTAAATAAAAAGAAGATGAATGATCCAATTAAAAAATGGGCAATGGACCTAAATAGAATATTTTCAAAAGAAGACAGAAGGAAGGCCAAAAGGCACATGAAAACATGCTCAAAGTCTCTAATTATCCAAGAGATGCAAATCAAAACAACAATGCGGTACCATCTCACACCTGTCAGAATGGCCAACATCAACAAATCAACAAACGACAAGTGTTGGCGAGGTTGTGGAGAAAAAGGAACCCTCGTGCACTGCTGGTGGGAATGCAGACTGGTGCAACCACTGTGGAGAACAGTGTGGAGTTTCCTCAAAAAAACTGAAAATGGAACTCCCATTTGACCCAGCAATCCCACTCCTAGGAATATATCCCAAGAAGCTAAAAACACCAATCAGAAAGGATATATGCACCCCTATGTTCATAGCAGCACAATCTACAATAGCTAGAATCTGGAAACAGCCCAGGTGCCCGTCAGCAGATGATTGGATCAAAAAACTATGGTACATCTACACAATGGAATACTATGCTGCCATAAAAAAAGGAATTCTCATCATTTGCAGCAACCTGGATAGAACTAGAGAACATCATGCTGAGTGAAATAAGCCAGTCAATGAAAGAGAAATACCACATGGCCTCACTCATTTATGGGTATTAAAGAACATTATAAACTGACAAGCCAAAAGTCAGATATAAAGACAGTAAAGCAACAAGCAGACTGTAAAATTACAGCAGGGACAGTAGGGAGATCTGGGGGAGATAAGAGATCAACCGAAGGACTTGTATACATGCATATAAGTACAACCAATGGACACAAAACTCTGGGGAGGGTGGGTATGTATGGGAGGGGGGAGTTAAAATATGTACACAGATAATAATTCAATAAAAAAAAATTTAAAAAAAAAAAAAAAAAAAAAGAACAACATGAAACGAAGTAATATACATATAATGAGGCTGCCAGAAGGACAAGAAGAGCAGCAAGGATTAGAAAATTTATTTGAAGAAATAATGACAGAAAACTCCCCAGGTATGGGGAAGAAAAAAGTTACACTAGTACAGAGAGTCCCAAGCAAGACAAATCTCAAAAGACCCACAAGACTCATCATAATTACAATGGGAAATGTTAATGACAAAGAGACAATCTTAAAGTCTGTAAGAGAGAGACTGAGAGTTACATACAAAGGATCCCTCATCAGATTATCAAATGATTTCTCAACAGAAACACATAAGATAGAAGGGAATGGAAGGAGGTATACAAAGTGTTGCAAAGCAAAGGACTGAATCCAAGAATACTCTATCCAGCAAGACTATCAATCAAAATTAAAGGAGAAATCAGGAGCTTCACAGACAAAGGCTAAGACAGTTTATCACTTCCAAGCCAGTAATGCAAGAAACGCTAAAGGCAATGCTGTAAAAAGAAGAAATGAAAAGGTAAGAAGGAACACAGGCACAAAAATAGAAATGACTACAAACAAGTACCTTTCAATAATAACTTTAAATGTAAATGGACTAAATACTCCAATCAAAAGACATCGAGTAGCTGAATGAAAAAAAATAAAAAAATAAAAAATAACAAAAAAAACCCCACGAACCATATATATGCTGTCTACAAGAGACCCACTTCAGAACAAGGGACTCACACAGACTGAAAGGGAAGGGATGGAAAAATATCTTTCAGGCAAATGGAACTGAAAAAAAAAAAAAGCTGGGGTAGCAATAGTTTTACCTTTCAAAATAAACTGCAATGTGAAAGCCATAACAAGAGACAAGGAAGGCCACTTCATAATACTAAAGGGATCAATACAGCAAGAGAATATATCCCTGAAAAACATATATGCAGGTGTACCCAAATATATAAAAAGCCTATAAAACTAACTTCTAGAAGATATCAAGGGAGAGATCGACAACAATATAATCATAGTAGGGCACTTTAATACCCCACTGACATCCCTGGATAAATCCTCTAGACAAAAAAATCAGCCAAGAAACAGCAATCCTAAATGACTCAATAGACCAGATGGACTTAACTGACATCTTCAGAACATTTCACCCTCGGAAAACACAGATATTTACATTAGGATTCATTAACAGTAGCAAAATTACAGTTATGAAGTAACAACGAAAATAATTTTATGGTTGGGAGTCACCACAACATGAGGAACTGTATTAAAGGGTCGAGGTATTAGGAAGGTTGAGAACTGCTGCTCCAGGGCATAGAGGGTTACATCTGTATTTATACATAGTAATCAAAGGAAAGGACTTAGATGGGTCACGTGAACTCCATTGGTGATAGACTAGAGAGGTGGGATAAATCAAAGTGGGGAAACCTCTGGGACTGGATAAAAAGTAAAATGATAGACAAATACATAGGTGTGTGCAGGAACAACTACCATGATAACAATGAAGTAATTTGTGGTATCTGTCCTGGCACCCAGCACATTAGGTTGTGCCCCAAGGGGTCCAGAAAAAGGGAGGTTATAAGTTACCAGACATTTCAAGGGTATGTTATTATAGATGCAAAAAGACAGATAGGCTCGGTTATGGTAAAGGTTGATCTTGTTAGTGAAGATACCAACCTAGGACATAACTACTCACCATAACTGTTTTTAGTTAAGTTTAATTTCAGACCATCCTTTGTAGTAACTTTAGGTCTCTGAGTTTGCAAAACCACCATGCAGGCCTTCCCTAAGCTTGTCATGTTAGCATGTGGCCCCTTTCATCCACAGTTTGTTCAGGAGCTTATGTATTTCAGATTTTGCATCCTTGCAGTGGCCAACTTATTCCGGACAATGCTTGGTCTCCTGGTATGCCATAGTCACCTTTTCTATGTTATTCACACTTCAATGGGCATGTACCAATTCTTTCTCTGTCCAGCCAGCCTCTTTCCCCAGGATCTGCGGGGAGCAGACATGGAGAGTGCTAAAGTGCCACTTTCTGGCAAAGCTGTACAAATAGAATGCCTATATGACCTGGTTTTCCCTTGGTGACTTCCTGATAATTAATTAATAAATGGGTTAATTTCAATGGCATCAATATGATATTCATTGATGATAAGATTATGGAGGTAGGGAAATGCTCTGGGATTGGATAAAATGTATAACGATACATCTTTTGCATAGGTCAATATAGGGTAGTTACTAGTCAACAATTAATTTTACATACAACTCAGAGACCCCAGAAAAGGTGTTATCAGACTGCTCCCTGAGTCAGAGAAAGAGGGCTGTCCCTTCCCTGGTTCTTGTCTTCTCATATAAATTAATTTAAATGAAAGACCCTGGTTGCACTGTGATAGAGCAATTTATTAAAGCAATCAAATTTATTAAAGAAACAAGGCAAGCAAATCTATTTCATCCAGTTTGGAGCCCAGATGGGCATCACTCAGATTATCTGTGATGCAAGGTTATAGGTTGCAAAATCCTCTGCTGAATATCTTGATACAGATTGATTCTCAAGGTCCCTATTTATTTTGTTGTGGCCTTGTCAGAATTCATGAGAAGCACTAGGAAATTTTATCTTGCCAAGCCTGAGACTGCTGGCTTCTCCATTTACGGAGTAAAAAATAAAACCGTCTTTTTTTTTTCTTTCTTTCTTTCTTTCCCCTTCTCCCAAACATCTAATTTCTTTGTTTAGTGGGTGAGAAAAACTACTCCTTCTTTCCCCTTCTCCCCGCCTTTCCAACATTCTTTAGTTGGGAAGTCATTAACCATTTGCTTTCAAGTAACCTTGGGAAATATAATGACTTGCAATTTATAAGCTGGCTGCAAATTGTCACAATGTTTGGCCTTACTTTAACTTTCTTGTCTAATTTTCCCTGTTGCTTCTGCCTTGGAATTTTTCTAGCTTCTCCCTATCCTATTAAAGGGAGAAATAAGACATTTGATGGGCCAGCTCTCTGGATTTGTGCCAGTAACCTGCCTTGTGATGTACACACCCTTGCTTGTCCATAAACTCTGTTCTTATCAAACTCCATTCTTATCTGTGATGCCTGTCCTGCCTTGCAGAACCTGTTTTCTGGAATGCTCCATTTTACAGAGGCCATAAACCCTGAACCATATACAATCCCGGAGGGGCTGGTGCTAGTGCTAGGTGTGGTCTCACTTCCCCCACCCCAACTCAGAGGGTCTGCAAACCCCTAGAAGGATCCAGAAACCTGATCCATATTTAAGGGACAAAAAACTAAAGGATATGAAGGGAAAGCTTCATCCATATTCATCACTCAGGATTTGGAGACTGACTAGTGCAATCTGCAGTAAAGGCTACTTTTCTGAAAATATCCTCTTGAGTACCCAGCTGATTAATTCTCCCTTGCCGCATGACAGCTTATCTGCAACACTGTAACAATTAATACTATAAAAATGACAATGAGAGATTTGCAGTCTCTGCTTTGTTGCATTGGTTGTGCCCTAAGAGGTCCAGGAAAAGGAACATTACCCTCAGATTCCAAAAGTCTGTTATTGTAGATGCAAAAGACAATAATAGACAACATTAGTTAAGTTTTAAAGATTGACTTTTTTCAGGGAAGATTCTAGTTTAGGACATGACTACATGCCACACACTGATTTTAGTTAAAAAGTTTTTTGTTTTGTTTAAAGTATTACATATAGTAGTACATATATCTCCTTTTCCCCCCCATTAACCTCCCCCAGCCTCCCTTACTCCCTGTCGTATGCCCTCATCCCACCACCCCCAGTGTCTTCTGTCCATTGGTTGTGTTGTGATGTAACCTCCATCTTACAAAAGACACCTCAAAAAAGTCGAATTATGGAGTCATTTATTAATGGCTAGTGGCTTACGAGGTGCTAAAACTCCAAATCTCGCAGCCCAAACAGCTTGCCAACTCTGGCTTATATTGTCAGAATATCACAAAGGTACTGATTACATCTTTGGGTCTGGAATGAGGAACCTGTTTTGAGAAAAGCATTTTACAGAAGTGAAACTGAGCAAGTTAGTTATCTAAAGTATCTACGAATCACTGAATCAACAGAACACATTATCTGGGACCACCAGGACAATTTGGAATAATTGTGCTGTCCAGATTCTGGGATCACTGAGTCAACAGGAATGCACTCTCTGTAGCTGAGGCAATTTAGGATGATTTGTGGTCTTCTGATTCCGGGACGATGGAGTCAACTGAAATTAAGTTGTTTGTATCTATTGAGACAATTTAGGATAATTGATCTGTCCTGGGTCCCAGAAGAATGTGCTTTGATAACCAGTGAGATCACAATCAATGGGACATTCAAACCATCATCAGTGGATTATTGGGATAGCATATATAAGTTCAGAAAATCAAAATAACTTTTAAATGAGTACAGAACCCAAAACAGCAAGGGTAAAATATTAAACAGCAATTTTTACCCAAGTATGGTTGCTACCATACTTCAGTTGTGCTTATATGCATGCATACAAGTCCTTTGGTTAATCTCTTTCCACACCCTCCCCAATACTGCCCAGCCTTCCCTTTGCAATTTAACAGTCTGTTCCATGCTTTACTGCCTCTGTATCTATCTTTTTGTTCATTAGGTTATAATGTTTTTTATTTTCCATAAATGAGTGAGATCATATGTTATTTTTCTTTCATTACCTGGCTTATTTCACTTAGCATAATGCTCTCCAGTTCAATTAATGCTGCTGAAAACAGTAAGAATTTCTTTTTTTTTTATAGCAGCATATTATTCCATTGTATAGATGTGCCATAGTTTTCAAATCCACTCATCTGCTGGTGGGCATTTAAACTCTTTTAAATCTTAGCTATGGTGAATTGTGCTACTATGAACATAGGGGTGCATATATCCTTTCTGATTGGTGTTTCTAATTTCTTGAGATATATTGCTAGAAGTGGGATTACTGGGTCAAATGGGAGTTCCATTTTTAGTATTTTGAGGAAACTCCATATTGTCTTCCACAGTGCTGCACCAGTCTGCATTCCCACCAGCAGTGCATGAGGGTTCCTTTTTATCCCCATCCTTGCAGCACTTGTCGTTTGTTGATTTGTTGATGATAGCCATTCTGACAGGTATGATATGATACCGCATTGTCATTTTGATTTGCATCTCTTGGATAATTAGTGACTTTGAGCATATTTTCATGTGCCTCTTGGCCTTCCTTCTGTCTTCTTTCAAAAAGTACCTTTTTAGGTCCATTGTTCATTTTATGATTGGATCATTTATCTTCCTATTATTAAGTTGTATGATTTTCTGTAAATGTTAGAGATTAAACCTTTATCAGTGATGACATTTGCAAATATATCCTCCCATAGAGTGGGCTTTCTCATATTTTTTATGTTTTTGTTTTGTTTTGTTTTTTTGCTGTGCAAAAGCTTTTTATTTGGATGTAGTCCCATTTGTTTATTTTCTCTTTAGTTTCCATTGCCCTAGGAGTGGAGTTGGTGAAGAAATTGCTTTAGCATATGTTTGAGATTGCACTGCCTGTGGATTCCTCTAGTATTTTTATGGTTTCCTGTCCTATGTTTAAGTCGTTTATCCATTTTGAGTTTATTTTTGTGTAAGGTGTAAGTAGGTGGTCTAGTTTCATTTTTTTCATGTATCTGTCCAATTTTCCCAACACCATTTATTGAAGAGACTGTCTTGACTCCACTGTATGTTCATCCCTCCTTGGTCAAATATTAATTGAGCAGAGTGGTTCGGGTTGATATCTGGGTTTTCTATTCTATCCCATTGGTCTGTATGTCTGTTCTTGTGCCAGTACCAGGCTGTTTTAAGAACAGTGGCTTTGTAATACAGCTTGAAATCTGGTATTGAGATCCCACCTACTTTGTTCTCCTTTCTCAGGATTGCTGTGGCTACTCGGGGACTTTTTTTTATTCCAGATGAATTTTTGGAAAGTTCGTTATAGGTCTGTGAAATATGCCCTTGGTATTTTAATGGGGATTGCATTGAATCTATAGATTGCTTTGGGTAGTATGGACACTTTAATGATGTTGATTCTACCAATTCATGAACACTGTATGTTCTTCCAAATGTTTATGTCTTCCTCTATCTCTTTTTTCAGTGTCCTATAGTTTGCCACGTATAGGTCTTTTATCTCTTTAGTTAAGTTCGTTCCTAGGTATGTTATTTTTTTTAGTGTGATGGTAAATGAGATTACATTTTTAGTCTTTCTTTTTGTAAGTTCACTATTGGTGTATAGAAATGTCATACATTTCCTGGCATTAATTTTGTATCCTGCTACATTGCTGAATTGATTTATTAAGCCTAATAGTTTTTTGATGGAACCTTTACAGTTTTTTATGTACAATATCATGTCATCTGCAAATAAGGACAGTTTTACTTCTTCTTTTCCAATTTGGATGCCTTTTATTTCTTCTTCTTGTCTAATCACAATGGTTAATACTGCCACTACTATGTAGAATGGGATTGGTGAGAGTGGGCATCCCTGCTTATTCCTGTTCTTAGGGGAAATGGCTTTAGTGTTTGCCCATTGAGCATGATGTTGGCTGTGGGTTTGTCATATATGGCTTTTATTATGTTGATATATGACCCTTCTATTCCCGCCTTGCTGAGAGTTTTTATCAAAAATGGGTGTTGGATTTTGTCAAATGCTTTTTCTGCATCAATTGATATGACAATTGATATGACTATGTGATTTTTATTTCTCAATTTGTTTGTGTGATGTATCACGTTCATTGAGTTGTGAATATTGTACCATTCTTGCATCCCTGGGATAAATCCTACTTGGTCCTGATGTACGATCTTTCTGATGTACTGCTGGATCTGATTTTCTAGAATTTTGTTGAGGATTTTGGCATCAATGTTCATGAGGGATATTGGCTTGCAATACTCTTTCATTGTCCTATCTTTATTTGGTTTTGGTATTAGGGTGATGCTGGCTTCATAAAATGAGCTTGGAAGTGTTTCTTACTCTTGAATTTTTTTGGAATAGTCTAAGGAGGATAGGTTTTAGTTCTTCCTTGGTAAAAATCCTTTAGTTCTTCCTTTTGGTAAAAATCCCCTGTGAAGCCATCTGGCCCTGGGTTTTTGTTTGCTGGAAGCATTTTAATGACTGACTGTGTCAATTTCTTCCATAGTTATTGGCCTATTGAGCTGTTTATATTCTTCCTGATTGAGTTTTAGAAGGTTGTATTTTTCTAGGAATATGTCCATTTCCTTCAGGTTGTCCCGTTTTTGTTTTTGATTTTGTTTTAATAAAGTTGTTCATTGCCAAAACCGGTTTGGCTCAGTGGTAGAGCGTCGGTCTGCAGACTGAAAGGTCCCAGGTTCGATTCTGGTTAAGGGCATGTACGTTGGTTTTGGGCACATCCCGGTGGGGGGTGTGCAGGAGGCAACTGGTCGATGTTTCTCTCTCATCGACGTTTCTGGCTCTCTGTCTCTCTCTCTTCCTGTCTGTAAAAAATCAATAATATATATATATATATATATATATATATATATATATATATAGTTGTTCATCATATTTTTTAAAACAATTCTTTGTATTACTGGAGTCTGTTATTTCTCCTCTTTCATTTCTGATTTTTTTTTTTTAATTTGGGTCCTCTCTCTTTGCTTCCTGGTGAGCCTGGCTAGAGGTTCATCAATCTTGTTTATTACTTCAAAGAACCAGCTCTTGGTTTTGTTTATCTTTTGTATTGTTTCTTTGTTGTTTATCACTGCTCTGATTTTTATTATGTCCTTCCTTCTGCTTACACTGGGATATTCTTGGTGCTCTCTTTCTAACAATTTGAGTTGTAGGATTAGGTAATTTATTACCATTGTTTCTTGTTTTTGCAGTAGACTTGTAGAACTATGAATTTCCCTCTCAAGACTGCTTTCACTGTGTCCCATAGATTTTGGATTGTTGTGTTTTTATTGTCTTTTGTTGCTATGATGTTTTTTTATTTCTTTTTTTATCTCTCTAGTAACCCAGTCATTGTTCAATAGCATGCTATTTACTCTCCAGGTGTTTGATTTTATCAGATTGTTTTTATTGTAGTTGGTTTCCAGTTTTATGCCATTGTGATCTGAGATAATGCTTAATATGATTTCTATCTTCTTAAATTTGAAGAGACTTTGCCTGTGACACAATATATGGTCTATCTTTGAAAATGGCTCACGTGCACTTGAGAAGAATATATATTCTGTGGCTTTGGTTTGGTGTGAAATGTTCTGAAGGTGTAGATTAATTACATGTGGTCTAATGTGTCACTTAAGATTGATGTTTCTTTGCTAATATTTTGTTTTGAGGATTTGTCCAATGGTGATGATATGGGGTATTAAAGTCCCCTACTATGACTGTATTGCTGTTAATCTCTCCCTTGATATCCTCCAGGAGTTTATGTATTTGGGTACTCCTGTGTTGGGTGTGTAATATGTTTACCAGAGTTATTTCTTCTTGTTGGATTTCTCTCTTTAGTATTATGAAGTGGCCTTCCTTATCTCTTTTTATGTCCTTCACTTTGAGGTCTACTTTGTCAGATATAAGTATTGCTACCCCAGCTTTTTGTTGCTTTCCCTTCACCTGAAAACCTTTAGCCATACCTTCACCCACAGTCTGTGTGCATCTTTTTTCTGAGGTGGGTTTCCTGTAGACAACAGATATATGGGTCATGTTTTCTAATCCACTCAGTTATTCTAGGTCTTTTGTTTGGGGAATTTATTCCATTTACATTTAAAGTTATTATTGATAGGTACTTGTTGTTGCCATTTTTATTCTTTACCCCTGTGTACTTTCTTAGCTTCCTATTTCTTCTTTTTACAGCAGACCCTTTAGCATTACTTGCAGGGCTGATTTGGTGGTGATAAATTCCCTTAGTCCTTTTTTGTCTGTGACGTTCCCAATTTCCCCCTTGATTTTGATTGATAGCCTTGCTGGGTACAGTATTCTTGTATTCAGACCCTTCCTTTGCATGGCTTTGCATATTTAATTCCATTCCTTTCTTGCCTGATGTGTTTCTGTTGAGAAATCAGTCACTAGTCTCAAGGGGTCCAGAAAAAGGGAAGTTACAAGTTACCCAGACATTTTAAGGATATGTTATCATAGATGCAAATAGACATATAGACTCAATTAAGATAAAGGTTGACCTTGTCAGTGAAGATACCAGCCTAGGATATAACTACCCACCATAACTGCTTTAAGTTAAGTTTAATATCAAACCATCCTTTGTGATTACTTTAGGTCTTTGAGTTTGCAAGGCTGCCATGTAGGCCTCCCCTAAGCTTGTCAGGTTAGCATGTGGCCTCTTTCATTGACAGTTTTTATGACTTAGGATCTCTAGCATGTCTTATTTGTTTATATTTTGTGTTTAGTATATTTATTTATAGGTTCAGGGCATAATATGTTATTTTGTTTTTATAACGTGACTATAATATGGATTTTTATTCATTAAGGTTTAGTTATTTTTTGTTGGAAATATTTATGTATTGTTAATAATTTGATTTATGATAGTTGTGTAATCTGAAGATGTAATTTTATGTGTTTTTTTTTAAATTGGGTCCAAGGTTGTCAGACTATAATGTTGTAAATTATAAATAATACTTAAGATTTTAGAAGTCAGGAGGACAGTAAGAATTTTAAAAAGTAATTTTTTGTGTGGTTTAGTAATAGTTATAGAGGGCCATGTTTTTATACTCATTATAGTTTTATTGGAATTAATATAGTTAGTATTCTTTGTTGGGTTACAGGGTAAGTATATTTTTATAATTAGGTCTTGGGGTTTATATATAAATATATTTGTTATATGTTTATTAATTTTTGTAATATTTTTATTTTAATAGAGAAATAAATATTATCATTAATAATATAAAGTTATTTTAAATATTTTAGTAATTATTAATAGTTAGGCTACATATATACGTATACTAGAGGCCCAGAACACAAAATTTGTACATGGGGGGAGGGCACTCAGTCCAGCCTGCACCCTCTCCAATCCAGAACCCCTTGGATTGGGCCTAAACCAGCAGTTGAACATCCCTTTCATAATCCTGAACCACTGGCTCCCAATCTCTCACCTGCCTGCCTGTCTGGTCTCCCCTAACTGCCCCCCCTGCTGGTTTGGTCACCTCTACCTACCCTCTGCTGCTGGCCAGGTCGCCCCCAACTTCCCCCTCCCTGCCAGTCTGGTCACTCCTAACTGTCCCCCACTGGCTTGGTTACCCCCAACTGCCCCCATCTGCCTGCCTCGTCACCCCTAACTTCCCCCCTGCTGGCATGCTGCTCCTCCAGCTGGCTTAGTTGCCCCTCATTGGCTTCGTTGCCCCTTACTGCTCCACCTGCCAGCCTAATTGCCCCCAACTGCCCCCCCCCCTAATGGCCTGGTCATCCACACACACACAGAGACCTGTTTTTCCCTAATTGCCCCCTTCCCGGCCTGGTCACCTCTTACTGCCCCCTCCCTGCTGGCCTGGTTGCCCCCAACTGCCCTCCTCTGCCAGCCTGGTTTCCTCTAATTGTCCTCCCCTGGTAACCTGGTTGCCCTATGCAGCTTGCTGTCAGTTGTTTCGTTGTTCCTCACTAACCCCCCCCGCCAGCCCCGGCAGCCATCTTATAAGGGAGTGAGGGTCAATTTTCATATTACCTATTTATTATATAAGATATATATAGAATTTGAGAAAAGTTTAAAGTACAAGTATAATTATTATTCATATTAGTAGGAATGAAACTGGAAAAGTCAGAATTTGTGCTACCTATCACTACCAGATCCAATAAGTAGAGACAAGGATTGAAGCTTTATGTGTGCTTTATTCAGGTGGCCAGCAATCTAAGACAGCAGGTTATGTACCCTAAAAAGACTGTCTTACATCTCATCTCAAGCCCACCCTTTTTATGAGAAGAAAAGTATAGGTAAAGGGTTTGGAGTTCAGGGAGAAAGGTTAGTCAGATAAATGCTTCAGTCTGGTGAATTTCCAAGCATCCCCCTCATCTGCTGAGCAGTGATTCTTTATCTGTATCTGGGTCGGGGGACTTTCTATCCCTGGAGCATAATGGTTCAGATACCATCTTGGTCCCTTGCAGTCTCTGGACTACAAGGGTCAAATTGCTTGCAGGTATCCTGAAGAGGGGGTCAGTCTAGTTATACCTTTCAGCCCCCTGGAACAATAGCTTTCTACTTCCATTTATTACAAAGCCTGTTAAGTATATATCTAAAGCTTTTTTTTTTTTTTTTTTTTTTTTTTTTTTTTTTTACTTCTTGAGTTCCCAATCATTCCCCACTGTTTATCTTATGTCTATGAGATTAGTTTCATATGGAAATAATCATTTTGCTGTTGATCATATATATTAGCATTAGAAAGTCTCATAGCAGATTTATAAATACACTTATATGCAAATCAACATAAGGAGGCACATTGTATGCAACAATAAACTATGATACTGGAAAGATGAAAATGTTAAAAAGAACAAATGCCTCTCTAAGACCAGTAATAGTGGGCAACCAGGAGGTTACTTTAGATAAATCAACACTCAATTAAATCCCACTTTGGGGAGCCACCCTTATCCCGAGCAGGGCAATAAGTAAAACTTAATCCCCATGGAGATGAGTTTCTTGACACAGTTTGACTACATTTTCCTTCAAAATGTGATTCATTTTCTCTCCTTTCCCAGAAGCCAGAGGTCTCCATGCCCTGTGGAGTCCCCACTTGATTCCCAAATATTTACTAAACTTCCGTGTAATTTCAGAAACAAAAGCAGGTTCATTATCACTCTGGATACTACCAGGTAGGCCAAAGTGTGAAATTATTTCCTTCAGGAAGGCTTTCACTACCTCTGAGGATTTCTCAATGATGGTAGGATAGGTTGCTGCATATTCTGAAAAGGTATCAAGAATGATGAACAAATATTTCCACCATTGGACCCTCAGATCTGTTTAAAGCCTATTTGCCTGTCCTCAAACAGGCATTGTCCTTGGTATTGTTTCTCTTCTTTCTTTTTTATGGATATCTGTCTTGGGGTTGTCCTTCTGTCACACACCACATCTCCCTATTACTCTTTGTATGGTTTTAGAAATTCTAGGACCCATTAGCCGCAGTTTAATTTAGGCGGTTAATGAATCCCTGCCATAGTGAGTGGCTTCATGTAAATGCTTCTTGATTGGCTCTGCTAAAGTTCAGGAAGTGGTATAACTCATTTCTTATCCTTTCTCTATCCACTATCTGGATCATCCTCATCACAACCCCAGCCTTTAGCTTTCTCTAAGACTGCAGATGAATATTCAAGGTAAAAATGTGGCAAGTCTAGAACAGATAGCAAAGGCATTATAAACGTTCCTTTAGCAGCCTCTTTTGCTGCTCCATCAGCCAGATTATTTCTTTTAGACATCTCAGTGTCCTCTATCTGATGCCTGGGGAAGTGCATAACTGCCACCTGTAAAGGTACCTGGACAGCTTCTAACAATTTCAACATTTCCACTGCATGTTTCATTTCCTTTTTATTAGAGGTTAATAGTCCTCTTTCCTTCCAGATCAAACTATGTGCACATAAAATTAAGAAAAGGTACCTCGAGTTGGTATACACATTCACTCTCTTTGCATGTGACAATCCTAATGCCCTCGTCAGTGCAATCAGTTCAGTCTTCTGAGTAGAGGTTCCCAGTGGTAAATCTTTGGACTCTACTATACCTTCAAGAGTCACAATTGCATATCCAGCCTTTCTGTGTCCTTTGTCCATATAACTGCTTCTATATGCATATAGATTCCAGTCTGCCTCGTCTAGAGGATGGTCCTGTAAATAAATTCTGCTAGAATAAACTTCATGAATTATTTCAGCACAGCTATGAATTAAGTGTGGCAGAGTCAGGCTCCGGGAGAAGGGAGGCAGGCTTTAACTTACAGTTTTGTTTTTGTTAATCCTCACCCAATGCTGTTTTTTCCAATGATTTTTAGAGAGAGTGAATGGGATGGAGGGGGAGACAAACAGAGAAGCACATATGTGAGGGAGACACATTGGTTGGTTGCCTCGCACATGCACTCAACTGGAGCCTGGGATGGAACCTGTAACACAGGTACACAGCTTTGACTGGGAATTGAGCCCACGACTTTTTGGTGTTCAGACCTATGCTCTAACCACTGAGCCAGACCAGTGAGGGCTAACCTACTTAAAGTTTGAGGGAGATGTTTTGAGAATAATTGCTTGGTACCTGCCCATTCTTCCAGCATTGAGGCACAAATTCCCTTTTTGCTCTAACGGGCTCAGCACTTGGTGTGGTGCATAAATGATGATAGATTGCCCCAAGGAAAACTCTTCAGTTTCCTATGAAAACTTCCAGGTGACTGCCACAGCTCTCCTACAGGCTGGCCATCCTTGGACAATGTGACCCAGTTCCTTTGACAAGTATCAGCTGGGTTGCAAAATGTCACTTTTTGAGTGAGGATTCCTAGGACAATGCCCTGCCTTTCATGAACATATACTTGACAGGGCTTTAGTAGGTTTTGAAGCCCCAGTGCTGGTGCAGAAGCTGGATGTGCCTTCAGGGACTCAAAAACCTGAGAGTATTCTTTCGTCCATTTGAAAGGACTATTTTATGGTCCTTTCAGAGCTTTACACAATGGTTTAGCAATGAGCCCAAAGTTTGGAATCCAAATGCGGTAGTAGCTGCATTTCTAGGAATCCTCTTAACTGTTTCCTGGTACTGGTAACTTCCTTTCAAATTATGGTTTTTGTCTTGCCAGTAAGAATCCTTTTGCCAGATTCAAGAAACCTTACTGCTCATTGTCAATTCTGTGCCTTCTGTGCTGATACTTTGAAGCCACAAGATGCCAGATGGTGCAAGGTAGCTATAGTATTAGTTAAACATTGCTGAAATGACATCCCTGTGATTAAGAGGTCATCTACACAGTGTAACAGAGTTCCTCCTTCTAATTGTTAGGTCCTTTAAGTCCTGGTTCAGTAACTCCCCCAAAATTGTGGTGGAATTCTTGAACCCTTGTAGTAAGATTGTCCAGCAATACTGAATCTTGACCCAAAATTCCAGGTCCTGCCATTCAAAAGCAAACAATGGTTGAGAGTCTTGATCAACTGGAATGCAAAGAAGGCATTTTTAAAATCCAATACTAAATACCAGAGACTGTCCCCAGTTATACAATTTACCAAAGTATAAGCATTCAGGACAGTGGAGTGAATGTCTGGTACAATGTCACTTATGGCTATTAAATTTTGTACAAATCCATACTCATTTGAGTGGGTTTTCTTAATGGGCAATATGGGTGTAATATATGGGGAGCCGGCAGGGCTAAATAAGTCCATATTCCTGGAACTTCTGAATTATTGGGTATATCCCTGCTAGGGTCTCTCTCCACAAGGGATCCTGCCTCTTATTAGAAACTAAAGGGACAGTGCATGAAATTTGTGCAACGGGGGGATGCGGGGGAGGGGAAGAGGAGGTGTACCTCAGCCTAGCTGCATCCTCTCTAATCTGGGATCCCTCTCATAATCCAAGATTGTTGGCTCCCAACTGATCACCTACCTGACTGCCTGATTGCCCTTAGCCTCTTCTGCCTGCCAGCTTAATCACCCCCTAGCTACTCCCCTGCCAGCCTGATTGATGCTTAACTGCTCCCCTGCTGGCCCAATTGCCCCCAACTGCCCTCTCCTGCTGGCCTGGTCACCCTTAACTGCCCTCCCCTGCCTGTGTGGTCACCCCCAACTGTTCTCCCCTGCTGGCCATCTTGTAGTGGTCATCTTGTATCCACATGGGGGCCGCCATCTTGTGTGTTGAAGTGATGGTCAATTTGCATATTACCTCTTTATTATATAAGATTCCCACACCTGGTTTGAGTCAACTTTAACAGAGGAGGCTCTGCTTATCCTTTATTGGCTTTCCAGTAGCCCACACAATAGGGTTTACCCAATCCTCAATTACTTCTGGCTAGGTTTCTTTTTATTTCTCCCTCCCATAGTTTCATAAGGAACTTGAAAGCCTGCTGTGGAGGGATGTGTAGGTGGAGCTGTTCTTTTTCTGGAGAGAAAGTGATGTGAGCCTAGAACTTTGAAAACAAGTTCCGACCCAGAAGAGGAATTTAACACTAAGGAATATATAAAAATTTATGAGTTAAAACCATATTTTCCATAACACATTCTAATGGTTTTAAGAAAAATTGGCACTCAGGGCTTTCAGAAATTCTAGTTACAGTCTGCCATGTAAGGACTCAGTTAGAGGTCTAGTGACCACAGCATATGTTGCTCCTGTATCAATCAAAACTCTACACTTTATCCCCCAGTGTTAGTTTTACCCAAGGTTTGGGAGGTGGAGGTGGGAGGCTGGTGGGTTAACTTTAATAGGTGTTGTAATAATTAAACCTCCAGGCCCTGTCACTCATCATTGGAGTTATTTCCTTTCCCCAGCATATCTCTCCAGTTATCAGATTCTGACTTCCATTTCCCTCACTGGGGGCACTCATTTTCCAGTGCCTCTTTCCTTTGCAATATGCGCACTGACCAGTGGCAAACATTTTAGATGGAGTCGTGTGCCATGTGCCCTCCAATGGAATTGTCCTGAAACCTGTTCCAAGAAAATATTGGCCACTTCAGCCTCTTTCTGTTCTCTGTTATTATAAACTTTGGCGATGTCTACTACTTGGGAAGGGTTCAAGCCTATTCCTCCCTCTAACTTCTGAAGTTTCTTTCTGATGCCAGGTGCACTCTGAGAAAGGTCACATTCACCATTCTAATATTTTCAGGGGCTTCTGGATCCAAATCAGCATATTTTCTATAGGCTCGGAAGAATCCTTCAAGAAACTCATAAGGGTCCTCTATGGGTTTTGTTGTAGTGCCTGTACCACATTCTGACTTTTCTGCATAGAGACACCTTTTTTCAACCCCTCAAGGATGCACCTCTCATACATAATGTACTAGGAGAGGAAGGCCAATCTCATTAAAGTTCCAGTTGGGCTTGGCTAAAGATATTGCCTTAGTAAGGTCAGGATCCCCATCTGGATTTTTTTAAGATATATTTTATTGATTTTTTACAGAGAGGAAGGGAGAGAGATAGAGAGCTAGAAACGTCGATGAGAGAGAAACATCGACGAGCTGCCTCTTGCACACACCCTACTGGGGATTTGCCCGCAACTCAGGTACATGCCCCTGATGGGAATCGAACCTGGGACCTTTCAGTCCGCAGACCGATGCTCCACCATTGAGCCAAATCGGTTTCGGCTGGATTTTCTTGATGCAGTCTCCGAGCCTCTTCATTTAGCTTATCCAATACAACCTGCGCTCATCACCCATAAGCAAAATATTCAGTAAGGCTTGTATGCTTGCCCAACCAGGATGGTGGGTGGCAAAAAGTAATGTAACTAAGTCAGTCGTTTTAGTAGAATAATCCCTATAAGAAGGACTTCAGTGTTGTTGTTTTTAAATAATTCTTTATTGATGAAAGTATTACATTATATATGTCCCCCCTTGCCCCCAAATTGTTTCTTTAAGCCCCACCTACCCCCCCCCAGGCTCTCACTGCCATATTGTCTGTGTCCATAGGTCATGAATATATGCATACAAATAGAAGGACTTGAGTTTTTCCAGTTTAACAGATCCTATGTAGAAAAGGGAATATGTGCCTAATAATATCCATCAGGCTGGCCCTCTGGCCCTGCTCCCACTGGAAGTCTTCACAAAGGATATTGCCCTGTCCCAGTGGGGGATTGTCCTCCACTGAATTTAGTTCCATGGTGGGATTGGGACAGAGAGACCAGTTCAGGATCTCCTCCTCCAGCTCCCACAGGGGAAGGGCCCTTGGTTTTCCTGATCATGCTCACAGTAGCCATGACACCCAGATCTTCCTGGTCCCTGTCTTCTGAGCTTCTGCTACCTATCATAGGCAAATTCCCTTTTCTCTGGACCATTAATCTATTTCCTTTTAATCCTGCCTTTTTATTATGACAAGTCATAAAAGGTTATACATAAGGTATTTTATCCCACTTTCCTGATCTTTGTCAAAACAACTCTAACTGCAGTATAGTAGAGTAATTTAAAGATCCCTTTGGATTTGAATTGCACTTCCACCATCTTTCCAGATTTCAGTCAGATGGCCCCAGAGATGCTTTTGGAAGTAACATCACCATATCTGCCCAAGGAGAACCCCTCATTCCATTAAAACTTGTATTGGTTGTTGATGGTGGGACTGGAAAAGCTACATTCATGCAAAGTCATCTGACTGGTGAATTTGAGAAATATGTAGCCACCATGGGTATTGCGGTCCATCCCCTTGTGTTTCACACCAACAAAGGGCCTACGTTCAATGTATGAGGTACAGCAGGCCAGGATAAGTTCTGTGGACTGGTAGATAGCTATTACATCCAAGCTCAGTGTGCCATTATAATGTTTGATGTTACTTTGAGAGTTACTTACAAAAATGGGCTTAACTGGAATATAGATCTGGTACGAGTGTTTGAAAACATTCTCCTCATGTTGTGTGGCAACAAAGTGGATATTAAGGACAGGAAAGTTAAGAAAAACCAATGGTCTTTCAACCGAAGAATCTTCAATACTCTGACATTTCTGCCCAAAGTTACTACAACTGGCTTGCTAGAAAACTAATTGGAGACCCTAACTTGGAGTTTGCTACCATGCTTGCTCTTGCCCTGCCAACGTTTCTCATGGACTCAGTGTTTGTCATGGACTCAGTGTTGGCAGTACATTTTAAGCACAATATAGATGTTGCTCAGACCACCACTCTCCCAGGTGAATATGACAACCTAGGAGAAAGGGAAGCTGGAGCCCAGCATCACAAGTCTAGTTTTATAGACAACTGTCCTATGATGTCAGTGGTGCAGCGTGTTTGCCACTCATTGTATAGCAAAGAAGAAACTGTGTTTGATCCTTGGGATGCTTAAAGAGATAAATGGGCTTTGGAGTGAATGTGGCAGTTAAAAAAAACCTTCATTATTTGGACCTAAATATTTAGTTACTTTGGAATGCAGTTGTTTCCTTATGGAGCTTCAACTATAAGAATACTGTAGTTGCATTACAATAGTCAGAGGTGAAACCTGTTTGTTGCTGTCATTCCCATTCCTTTTTATTTAGAATCAGAATAAAGTTGTATTTCAAATAGCTAAGAAAAATAAAAATAAAATAAAGACCTATTTTGCAGCCAGTGCTCTCGTGAGTCCAGATTATGCATAAGTTAAGCAATCTTATCTAATAAAAGAGCAATATGCAAAATGACCACACCTCCACTACACCCACAAGCCACATTCACCAGCCATGCCCACCAGCCAATAAGGGCAAGTATGCAAATTAACTGCAACCAAGATGGCTGTGGCCATAGAGAGCAGGAGGGAGGCTTGGGTTTCCCAGGCAATGGAAGAAGCCAAGCTTTCCACCTGCCCTGGCTGGCCTAAGCCTCTACTCAAGGCTACAAAGTTTCAATTATAGAAGATAAACAAATCCAAACAGAAATGGCAGCAGCCACGGAGCAAGCAGAAGGCTTGGCTCTGCTTCAGACTACAAAGTTTCAATTGTAGAAGGTAAATAAATTCCAGATACCAGGGTCTCTGCTTGGGATGCTGGGAGGCATGGCTGGCCTGCAAACCACCACAGCCCACTCGCCCAGGCCACCTCACACTCCAAGGGAACCCCTATCCTGATCCACGACACCCTTAAGGGAAAACCAGCTGGCCTCCAACTATGTACCAGGCCTCTATCCTATCTAATAAAAGAGTAATATGCGGATTGACCATCACTACAACACACAAGATGGCTGCCCCCATGTGGACACAAGATGGCCACCACAAGATGGCCAGCAGGGGAGGGAAGTAGTGGGGGGACCAGGCCTGCAAGGGAGGGGAGTTGGGAGGCACCAGGCCTGGAGGGGAGGGCAGTTAGGGGTGACCAGGTCGGCAGAGGAGGGAAGTTGGAGACAAACAGGCTGGCAGGGGAGCAGTTAGATAGCAATCAGGCTGGCATGGGAGTGGTTAGGGGGTGATCAGGCTGGCAGGCAGAAGGGGTTAAGGGCAATCAGGAAGGCAGGCAGGCCAGCAGTTGGGAGCCAGCAGTCCTGGATTGTAAGAGGGATGTCCTACTGCCCGGGATTGGGCCTAAACTGGGGGTCCCAGATTGGAGAGGGTACAGGCTTGGGGTCCCAGATTGGAGAAGGTACAGGCTGGGCTGAGGGACACCTCCCCCATGTGCACGAATTTTGTGCACCAGGCCTCTAGTATTACAATAAAAAGTCATTTTCTTTTTAGTCATAAGTTTATAAGCATAGATGGACCAATCAGCCAAAACTTTTCCCAAAGGGCTGATTCCCAGAACAGAAGTCCCCCCCACCAACCTAATTCTACCAGACATAGCTCTGTAATCTCACACAAACCAGACCAGGAGGTACCTTAATTCTGAAGACTGATCTAAGTCATAACCCGGGACTGTAATTCAGAACCAGAAAGCACGGTGACTCAACAAAAAGTAAAGGTGATGGAGGTAATATGAGTTGGAGAAGGAAAGTTTCCAAGTGAAATCCTTTGGCAGCTGCTATGGAGTCTCCAAATCCACAACCTGGAACCTCCTAGTACAGCTATCCAAGGGGACACCCCGCCCAATACCCAGACTTACTACGCAGTACCAAAGCTTTCCCAACAGAGTCACCAGATATGAAACCTGAAAAGTCAGCATTCATGCTATCTGTCACTGCCAGCACCAATAGAAGATAAGGATTGCATATTTATGGGCACTTTATTCAGATGACAGGTGATCTTGAGAAGGCTAAAAAAAAAAAAAAAAAAAAAAAAAAAAAAAAAAGACTAATTCCAATGTAACCCTGATATTTGCACGGCAGAGGGGACTAGCATTCTGGATTTGTGCCAGCAAGCCCAGTGTACATTCCTGATAACCTACAATTAAGTCACTGCCTCTTTTCCATAAACTGGCCTTGCAAAACCTGTTACCTAAATATAGAGGCCATAACCCCCAGAGGGCAAGGCTTATTAGTGCTGGAGTCAGGCCAGACCATCAGATATGGTCTCAAGACCCCCAACACCTGAGGCCTTTTTGTAAAAGCCCATGAAGGGACTGGAAGCATAATCTATATTTGAGGGACAAAGACCCTAGAAAGATGTAAAAGAGAAGCTCCCTGCATGTTACTTTACTCAGATTTGGGAAGTTGTTCTGCTGAATCCTCCAGCATAAGTAAACAGTCCTTTTCTCTAAAAGCATTGCTTGTTTTTTATCTGGTTTTCTGCAACAACTGGTTCCCTGGACTGGGAAGCCAACTGCACTTAGCATTTTTGGCCTCAGGTGAATGGACCTGGCTTGTGTCCTGGGGGCACGGGAGAGGCCTCCGGGAGATGCACCCTGCTGATTTTAGCAGAATTGAAGGGGTGACTCCTGGAATTCCCAGACCTCAATCTAGGACCCGGCCGGAATCTGGAGAAAGTGGAGAGACAACTCTGGACCTGTCAACAGAAATGGTAAAGTAAGGGCCCCATGTAGTTAGGCCCATTCTGAGAGAGTGGAAGGGGAGCTTGATCACCTCCTGGGAAGTCATACAACTTTGTCAGGTAAATTAGTCAGGAATCGGGTAGACTGTTTAAACTCTGAGCGAGTGTCTGGTGAAAGTGTGAGAGTGTGGAAGGAGAGGGCTTGCCCTCTCCTATCCTTTGTGTGGCTCTATGACCATAGTTACGGAGTCTGAGTGGCCCCAAACTGCAGTTCCGTGATTTGTCATAAGGCATAATGGTAACTCACCCCCACGTGGAGGTGACCAGGCCTAGGGTTTCTACAGGTACACTTCAGCTAAGACAAATCTAAGCTCCCAAGGGACACAGCCAGAAGGGCATCTGAGTGGATCTGTGAAAACAGATCACCCACTTCCTTTGTCTGTCTCTTTCCACCGATCATCATGGGGTCAGGACAAAGTAAACCCACTGTCCTCAATTGCATGTTGAAAAATTTCAAAAAGGGTTTCAATGGGGACTATGGTATTAAAATGAATCCCAAAACACTGAGGAAATTCTATGAATTAGAATGGCCATCCTTCAGGGTCAGCTGGCCCTCAGAAGGTTCTTTAGATGAAGGTCTGGTCAGGACAGTCTGGAATGTAGTCACAAAGTCCTCCCACTCAATTCTGCTAAAATCAGCAGGGTGCATCTCCTGGAGGCCTATCCCCAGAAATTGCTCAAACATTGCCGGGTTGGGTACTGTTCTGCATATGTAAGAAGGGATAGAGTAAGGTTTTAGTATCAGGAGAAAAGAAAGCAGGCAGGACAGGAAAAAAGCAGAAGAGAAGCAGGCAAGAGAAAAGAAACAGGTCCCTCAAAAAGGAACCCAACCCCCTGTTCTGCAAGAACCTCCTGAGGAAGTCCTACCAGTTTTACCTCCTCCATATGTGCCACAGGTAGCACCTCGGCTGGTCTGGAAGGTCTGGAAAGTCTGGAAACACTGCCAGAGCCAGTTGGGTGGCACTTGCATTCGGCCAATCAAGGGCCCAAGCCACAACATCAGATGCCTCTGAGGGAGATTCAGGATGCCAAAGTACTTAGTGAGGATGGGACCTTGTAGGAGGAAGGGCCAGTCTATTATTATCAGCCCTTTACCACAAGTGACATCCTGAATTGGAAACATCACACCCCAGTTTATTCTGAAGAAACTCAGGCCATGGTAGATCTCTTAGAAACAATCTTCCAGACCCAGAAGCCCACCTGGGTGGACTGCAAGCAGTTCCTTTTCATATTCTTTAACACTGAAGAGCTCATGAAAATAGTAACAGAGGCTTGGAAGTGGCTCCAGACCCAGGCCCCGGCAGGGATATTAGATACAGACAGATGGGCCAGGGAGGCCTTCCTAGATGAGGAACCCAGTTGGAACCCAAACTCAGAAGATGGAATGGTCGGGCTAGAAAGATATCAGCTGGCCTTTATCCATGTCAGGGCCAGAGCCAAGAAGCCCACCAATATGGCAAAAATCTCCGAGTTCTTCCAGGAAACTGATGAAGGTCCAGCAGCTTTCTATGTGAGACTATGTGAGGCATACTGGATCTACACCCCCTTTAACCCTAAGGCCCTCGAAAATCAAATCATGGTAAATGCCGCTTTTGTAGGCCAAGCCCAGCCTGCTATCATGAGAAAACTACAGAAGCTGGAAGGGTTTGCAGGGGGAAAAAATGCTACAGAATTGCTAGAGATAGCAAACATGGTTTGCATCAACCGAGACAGTACAGCAAGGAAGGAGGAAGAAAAGAGAATACAAAGAAGTGCCAATATAATAGCAATGGCTTTTAGAGGCTCAGGCTCCCAGAAAGACCAGAAAGGGAAGCAAGAATACAGATCAGGGGAAAAAGGAAGAGCAAACCTGAGATGAGACCAGTGTACCTATTGTAAGGAAACAGGACACTAAAAAAATGGATGTCCCAAATGGCAAAGTAAGAAAATTGGGCCCCCTTTTTAACCCAGTCACTATCAATCAGAGCCACCTGAAGCAGATCTCATTGGGCTAGCAATGGCTGATTCCGACTAGGACAGACTGGGCTCACTTCAGCTAGGCCCCCACGAGCCCACGGTCAGAATGAAAATAGGGGACCAGACTGTGGACTTTATGGTTGATAAGGGAGCTGAGCATTCAGTAATCACTCAGAAAGTAGTGCCTCTCTCAGGAAAGGAGGTCACCATTATTGGAGCTACTGGGTATCAGACCAGTAGACCATTCTGCCATCCTCACTGATGCCAACTTGGTGGCCATTAAATAATTAATGAATTCCTGCTCTTGTCAGACTGTCCAGTGCCTCTAACTGGTAGAGACCTTTTAGCCAAAATGGGAGCAGAAATCACTTTTGCTCCAGGATGGCTCAGCACAGCTTTATCTAAGTGAGGAGACCTTCCCAATGATCCTGTCCCTAGAAGTGCCAAGGGAGGAAAATGAATACTTTATACCCATCAGTCAAAGGCCTCACCATTAGAACCTGGATTAGAGAAAGAATCCCCACTGGTCTAGGCAGAAGGGAATCCTCCAGGCCTAGCCAAAGACCATGCCCCATGCTAATCGAGTTAAAGCCTGGGTCACAGGCTGTTAAAATCTGACAATATTCAATTCCAAGTAAAGCATGCCTAGGAATCCAGTTCCACTTAGACAGGCTTCTCCAGTGGGGGCTTCTTAAATGATGCAGGTCTCCATGCAACATGCCTCTCTTGCTTGTCAAAAAAGCCTGGGACTAATGACTATGGCCTGGTGCAGGACCTGCGGGCTATTAATGAGGCTGTTATAACCCTGCATTCAGCACTGCCGAACTCCTACATTCTTCTGGGACTCATCCTATCAGAGGCAGAATGGTTTACATGCCTAGATCTGGAAGATGCCTTTTTCTATCTTCGACTAGCACCTTCCAGTCAGAGTCTCTTCGCTTTTGAATGGGAAAACCCAACTACAGGGGCCAAGGAGCAGTTCACATGGACCAGACTGCCACAAGAACTCCCCTACTCTTTTTATTGGAGCATCGGCATCTGATCTAAGTTCCCAGGACAGGACTTGGGGTGTGTTCTACTCCAATATGTAGATGACCTCCTAGTGGCTAGCTCCACAGGAGCTTAGTGCTGGGAGGGAACAAGAGCACTTCTTTTTTTTTTTTTAAATATATTTTATTGATTTTGTACAGAGAGGAAGGGAGAGAGAGAGAGAGTTAGAAACATCGATGAGAGAGAGTCATCGATCAGCTGCCTCTTGCACACCCCCTACCGGGGATGTGCCCGCAACCAAGGTACATGCCCTTGACCGGAATCGAACCCGGGACCTTTCAGTCCCCAAGCTGACGCTCTATCCATTGAGCCAAACCTGTTTCGGCGAACAAGAGCACTTCTGAGACTACTAACTGAAACAGGTTATCGGGTGTCTAAGAAAAAGTACCGATTTGTCAGAAAGAAGTCAAGTATCTAGGCTTCTGAATCACCCAATGGAAATGAAAGCTAGGGACTGAAAGGAAGAGGGCAGCATGTGCCATCCCAGTCCCTAGCACCCAGCGGCAGATTTGGGAATTCCTGGGAGTTGCAGGGTTCTATCTAATTTGGATCCCAGGGTTTTCAGCCCCAGCTAGGCCTCTCTATGAAGCTTTAAAAGGAGAAGAGAAGGCACCCTTACAGGCTGACTGTTCTGGGACATTGACCCTATGATCTGGGAGTATCCACCATTGACTGGGGTCCTGAGCAGGAGAATGCCTTCATCACCATAAAGGCAAAGCTCACTGAGGCCCCAGCACTAGGGCTACCATATTTGACACCAGACTTTTATATTTTTGTTCATGAGAACAGCGTGGTAGCCCTAGGAGTTCTAACCCAGGAGTTTGGACTCTGGCAAAGACCGTTAGCCTATCTCTCCAAGCAGATTGACCCAGTTGCCTCTGGGTGGCCCTCATGCCTCAGGGCCCTTGCAGCCATGGCATTGTTAGTCAAGGAAGCAGATAAACTTACCTTAGGACAAAATTTAAATGTAAAGTACCTTATGCTGTTGTCACACTTATGGAAGCAAGGGGGAAACACTGGCTGACAAAGCATGCTTCATGCTGGGATGACTCAGTTTCAAGGGCTAGTATGTGAAAATCTGTGGATATGATTAAAAGCAGTGAGAACTCTGAATCCTGCCACCTTTTTACCCACCGTTGAGGGTCCTCCTGAGCACGATTGCCTGGAAGTCTTAAAGGAGGTTTACTCCAACCAGCCAGATTTAACAGACAAACCCATGTAAAACCTGGACTTAGTATTGTTCATTGATGACAGTAGCTTCTTAGATGAAAGAAAAAGATGAGCCAGATAGTCAGTGGTATCAAACTTTGAGACAATCGAGGCACAGGCCCTGCCTGAAGAATGGTCAGCACAGAGGGCAGAACTTTGGGCTCTAGTAAGAACCCTAGAACTCAGTAAGAATAAGCATG
This sequence comes from Nyctalus aviator, assembly GCA_036971965.1. Taxonomy (NCBI): domain Eukaryota; kingdom Metazoa; phylum Chordata; class Mammalia; order Chiroptera; family Vespertilionidae; genus Nyctalus; species Nyctalus aviator. The sequence continues at coordinate 42,728 of JAPZQD010000057.1, read as the reverse complement.
TTGACATCTACACTGACTCATGCTATGCCTTTGCTACCCTGCATGTCCATGGGGCATATATAAGTAAAGGGTGCTCCTGACGGCTGGAGGAAAAGGAATTAAAAAATCAGAATGAGATTTTAAAGTTACTAGAAGCAGTCTTGGAGTCCAAGGAAATAGCCATCATCCATTGCAAAGGTCACCAGAAAGAGGAAGACTAGGTGTCAGAAGGAAACCAATGTACTGACACAGCAGCCAAGCTGGCTGCTAAAGAACAAGTGGCACTGTCACGGATCATGTTTGACGCCAAATTACCCAAACCTCCAAAATACACTCCTCAGGAAGAGGAATAGGTCCAGTGAGAAGGGGGGCAGGAGAACGAAGGAAGGCTGGTGGATACTCCAAGATCATAGGGTCAATGTTCCATAACAGTCAGCCCGTAAGGTAATCCTCCAGCATCATGAACTTACTCATTTAAGGAAGACTGCCCTAGAAGTTTTGTTAGGCAGATACTACCTCATTGCCTGTCTTCCCTCCTTGTGTGCCTCAGTCTCTCAGCGTTGCCTCCTCTGTGCTCAGAACAATGCCAAACAGGGTCCTGTGGGACCGATAGAAGTTCAGCACTGTGGGCAAGGTCCTTTTGAGGACTTAGAAGTAGATTTTACAGAAATAGGGCCTAGCAAAGGGAATAAATACCTACTAGTCTTTGTTTGCATACTTTCAGGCTGGATTGAGGCATATCTCACTCGCACCAAAAAGGCAAGAGAAGTCACTAAGGCATTGCTGGAGGATATAATTCCATGGTAGAATGCCTCTGACCATAGGGTTCGATTATTATTTGTAGTAGAAATAATACAACAGGTAGCCAAGTCTTTAGGAATTAAATGGATTCTACATTCAGCTTACAGGCCTCAGAGTTCAGGGAAAGTAGAGCACATGAACTGGACTCTAAAACAGGCTATGGCTAAGATGTGCTAAGAGACAACCTTGCCCTGGACAAATATCTTGCCTCTTGTACTCCTGCAGGTACGCTGTGCCCCAAGGGCCAGGGTAGGTTTCTCTCCCTTTGAAATTCTATATGGTAGACTCCCCTCCCTTAATTTGGCCAAAGGGATATTTGGGGAAAATAGGGAATTTAGAAATCCAGAAACAACGATAAGGATTTAGAAAAACTGTCTTTGAAGACCACAGATGGGTTACCAACCGACTACCCATCTCTCCAGGAACAACTGTACATCCTTATAAACCTTGAGACAAGGTTTGGGTAAAGGATTAGAAAAAACAGCCCCTTAAGCCAATTTGGAAGGGACCCTATCCAGTCATACTAACCACCCCCACAGCTCTCAAGGTTGCAGGACTGAACAACTGGATCCACCACTACTGGGTAAAAGCAACCCACCATCCAAGTGCTACCCAGCCTGAGTAGAAAGTGACCTCTGATCAAAAACACCCCGTGTGGATTACCCTCAATAGGATGGTGGACCTGGCTGATCAACCTGCTTCAAGGAATTCAGAAACACCCTGTTGAATTCTCCCTTACACTAATCTTTCTTTCTTATCTCCTCCAAAAGGAAATATTCTGTGTGTTCTTTTTTTTCTGGATAATCATTGATGTTATCTTTCTTTTTTAAAAAAAAATATATTTTATTGATTTTTTATAGAGAGGAAGAGAGGGATAGAGAGTCAGAAACATCGATGAGAGAGAATCATTGATCAGCTGCCTCTTGCACACCCCCTACTGGGGATGTGCCCACAACCAAGTACATGCCCTTGACCGGAATCGAACCCAGGACCTTTCAGTCCACAAGCTGACGCTCTATCCACTGAGCCAAACCGGTTTTGGCTGTTTTTATCTTTCTAATCATTTCCATTTTGTCTTTATATGAATGCCATTGAACCCAAGCTACCGTGTTTTCCCCAAAATAAGACATCCTCCGAAAATAAGACCCAGTGTATGGAACAATAAGACATCCCCTGAAAATAAGATCTAGCGCGTCTTTGGGAGCAAAAATTAATATAAGACACTGTCATATTTTCTGGGAAACAGGGTAGTACTGGAAGGATAACTCTTCTGCCCTTGCACCATAAAATTACAGCTTCCTACACAGCAAAGGAACAAGATAAAGCTAAGGCTAATTATTTTACTGTTACTGAACTCTCTTAATCTGGACCACTGTCAGGTCAACACCCTACCTCTTTACTATCTCCTAAACCCTCTCTACCTCTCTTAAACCCTCAATGTAATTCATCACCTCCTTAACCGGACCAACCCTGGGCTGGCTAAGGACTGCTAGCTCTGTCTTTCTCTCTCATCTACAAGCTACACAGCAGCCCCCACCACCCTGCATTGCATGGTCTGATTCTAGTCTGTCCTTCTATTATAAAGTACACAGAAGACCTCCATTTCAACTTATTCACCTCAATGAACTCTATGATTTCCAAATCACGGAGATGAAAAAAGGAACACTTACAGGCAGGGCCGTTCAGCTGCTCCAAACTTATCTAAATGATGTAACACCACATCGATCCAACAAGGTTCCTATCTTTGGACTGGCAACCACCAACACTGTCTTTGCACTTCAGTCACCCCTTGGCATGAGAAGGGAACTCCCTGAAGGAAATGCTTTGAGACATCTTGGTCAACACCTCTGCAACTTTACTCTTGACCTAAAACCTGCTTCTGATTGGGCTAACTATGTTGTCACCCAAACTGCTCCTTTTCAAAACCCTGTTTTGTTTTCAGCAGGGCCATTATTTCGGTGGCCTTCTCAACCACCAACACATCTCAGTTTTGCTCAGGCTGACCCCGCACCTGCTCAAGGTTTTACCCATGGCAGGATTGCACATTGAAAGGACAGGCCTCATGCTGCCTCCTCCCATCCCACAGGCTCACACACTAAATTCTGGGTGGAGACTGACAGGAAATTCATTTTCTTTGAAACACCACCTCAGGGACTACACAAAATAATCCTTAAGGTCCTGTTCAGCTCCATACAGGGGCAACCTTGGCAGGAACTCTCTCTGTCTGGGAACGGGAGAATAGCAAGCTTACATACCTCTTTACAATTGAGAATATATTCTGACTGGAGACCCAGGGAATTTTCTACCTCTGTGGCACCAATACCTATCTCTGTCTACCTGCCAACTGGACTGGGTCCTATACTCTGGTTTACCTATCACCTGAAATAAATATTGCCCCCAAATAATCAGCCTTTTCCTGTCCCAGTAACACACCATATCCAATACAAAAAAAGCAGTCCAACCAATCCCTCTCCTTATAACATTTGCCATTACAGCTGGGTTTAGCACTGGAATAGGGGAACTGGCAACTTCTGTCTCCTACTATTAGACCTATCCAAAGACATTGCTGACAGCTTAGAAGAAATATCCCAAAGTATTGTTGAAGTATAGGATCAGATTGACTCACTGGCAGCTGTTACTCTCCAGAATCAAAGAGAACAAGACCTTCTAAAAGCAGAAAAAGAGGGCTTATGTATGCAAACCAGTCTAATATTGTAAGGGATGGAGCCAAGAAACTAGATGATCAAGCTTCAAAAATAAGATAGGAGTTACCCAAGACTTGGACTGCATTGGTGGGGGGGGGGGGCGGAAGAGAGTTTGGAAATGACTCCTTCCATTGACAGGACCACGGTTAATGCTACTCATAGCTGTAACCTTAGGACTATGTCTTCTAAATCTGTTATATCTCTTTATCTCATCTTGCCTAGATGCCTTTAAACTTCAGATGGTTCTACAAATCAGAAGAATTCC
>JAPZQD010000057.1:0-38778 GCA_036971965.1 Nyctalus aviator | reverse complement strand
CTAGTTAGGATATAATTGACATTTAATATAATGTAAATTTAAGATTTATCGTGTGATGATTTGATGCATGTATTTACTCTGAAATGTTTACCAAGATAAGGATAATTAACACATGTGAAACTTCACACAATTTCTATTTCGTTGTTGTTGTCAGGTTGAGAACACTAAAGCTGTACTCTCAGTGCAGCTTTCCAGTATACCGAGCAATATCGTTAACTTAGTCACCATGCTGTAGATTAGGCACCTTTTGACCAGCATCTCCCCATTTCCCCCACCCTCTAGCGTCTCATGGTCCATTTCCTTTTAAACACTTAAATGGTATTAGGTCAAATCCAGGAAAAGAAAAAAGAAAATACAGAAGAGGCAAATTCTGTTTCCAGAGAGCCAAATTGTCTTGCTCGTCATGATGTTTTGCTCAGTTTTTCTGTGCTTTGCCTCAGAGAGTACCTAAGCAGTACATGTAGGTAGGTGGCCCTCCAGACTTACTGCTCAAATGCAGGGTGGGAAGGGGTGGCGAAAAAGAGAGTGATGGGGCCATTTCTAATGCTTTAGAATATCCCGAGAAGTTCAATCCATAATCCCAGAATTAGTCTTAAGTTTGCAACTTGTGAAAAGAGTGAGAGATATGTTAGCTAAAATTGGTTCTGATAAAAGGACTGTCTCAGTATAAGTATGTGATGGCAGGCTTTAAAAAAAAATTCAGACAACGGTGACAACAGATGAAATGAACATGAAATGATTTATTGAGGAAATGACCATTCAGTTAAGTAGTAGTATCACCCAATGTCAGGTAATCATCAACATCAGATCATCTTTGCTTTTGCATTAGAAAGAACATTTGTAAGTGCTCCATCTAATTCACTTGGGGATTTAGAATCGTAGTTGTGATCCTGGTCAGATACATTCTTTTATGTATGGATAAAATGGATAATAGCTGTGTGTGTGTGTGTGTGTGTGTGTGTGTGTGTGTGTGTGGTGGGGGTGTGTTTTGTGTGAGTGTGTGTGTGGTGGGGGTGTGTGCATGTGTGTAGAGAAACCGCCAAGGCAGATGGTAAGAGGGAGTTCAGAAATACACAGATCTTGTCGTTTATCTTGAGACCTTGGTGAAGGGCTGTGTCTTTTTCTCAGGGCATAAATCTAGCAGTCAATATGGATGTTTGGACTGTGTGGCGCCAAAGGGCAGCTCAAGAGGACATCACCTGCAGCCCAGGCCAGGGAGTCCCTGGGAGGGAGCAGGAGTGTCACTGGGCCTGTGCAGCAGAGGTGGCATCTGCAACTGCGGCATCCTCCTCTGAGGCGCTGCTCTGATTGGCATCACAAGCGGGTTTAGCAGCAGGGCCCTTCCTGGTCTCCTCCTCTCCTCCTTCAGGGCTCTGGTCCTGGGCACCAGGCGGCTGCTGTGGGCCTTGGAGGGGGTTGCTGGGGCTGCGGGCTGCAGAGCCAGCATCGCTCCGGCTCGCCTTGTTTGCTGCCCCCATCTGCTCAGAGGACTTTGTGCCAGGGGCAATGCCTCGGAGCCTAGGGCGACTCAAGCGGTAGCTAGGGCCAGATCCACGGCGGCGTGGTGGTGAACTCTCGGGCCTGGCGGCTGGTGCAGACCCAGGCGGCGGGGCAGTCCGCGGGCCACTGGCGGGAACGAAGGTGGAAGGGTGGCCGGTCCCAGCCCTGGCCCTGCGGAAGGGCGGGAAGCGCCTGAGCCTTTGGTCTTGGGGGCGGCTGGGCAGGCGGCGTCTCTGGCCCTGGGCTAGGGCCAAGTCTTCTCTGGCGCACTGGTAGTGGTAGTCATAGCAGCCGTAGTAGCCGAAGTACTGGTAGTAGTCGAAGAAGTCGTAGAAGTAGTCGTAGTAGAAGTGGTAGGCGTACTCGCAGCCATAAATGTCCCCCTCAGGGCCCTTGGCACTGTGCTGCTGTGGCGCGCGACGGCGGCGGGCATGGAAGCCGCGGCGAAAGCGGGGCCGGTTGGCAGCGAAGCGGCTGCCCTCCACCCGGGTGCCGCCTGGCCCCGTCACGTTCGCAGCCTCGATGCCCTGCTTGCCCTGCACCACGTCGAACTCCACGGTCTCGCCTTCGCCCACGCTGCGCTGGTACTTGCGGGGGTTGTTCCGGCTGATGGCCGTCTGGTGGACGAACACGTCTTCGCCGGTGTCGTGCCTGCTGATGAAGCCGTACCCGTTCTTCACATTGAACCACTTGACGGATCCACTCACCCTCTCCGCGATGACTTTCTTGGGCGCCTTTTCCTTGGCGCCAGCGGCCTCGGTGGCCTCGGGGACGGAGTCTCCGCTGGCGCTGGCGTGGCTGGTGACTGGGCCTTGGACGGAATCTCCGCCTCCCAAGCCTCCCAAGGACGACAGATCTTTCTGCCCAGCTTCCGGGCAGACGGCTTTTGGGGAGACGGTTTGGGGGGAGACGGCTTCGGGGGAGACGGCTTGGGGGGAGACGGAGGCGGCCACCTCCGTGAGGGTGGCCTCTCCTGCCTCACTCATGAGGCCTTCCTTTCTCTTCCTGCTCCTACAGTCCCAGGGAAACCTGCTCCTAGGTAGAGTTGGGCAGGCGGGGTGGGAGTGGGGAGCGGGTGCTGGAGGCGGGAGCCTTGCCCTGGGGGGTCTCTGTCAGGGCTGAGGACCCTCTCTCTGGCTTGGCACTGAGGCTCTTGGGAGAGGTCTGTAGCTTCTCCTAGGAAACAGGGCCCGGATGATCCGGTGACGTCTCAATGGGGCTCTGGGCCCGCCTCTAGCTAGGGGGCGGGGCATAGGAGCTCTGAGACGTGCTCAGGGCACCACCTCACAGCCAGCGCTTCCGCTTCCGGGTTGGTCCCTGGCAGAGAAGGAGCACACAGGAACTCTAGGGAGTGATCTTCTCGAAGACCCTCTTGCTTGCTTGAGTGGACCTAAGGAGAGGACCCGCTTCACATCCCTCTCCCTTGGCTGGGGAGATCCACAGCCTTCTTTTATTTATTTATTTATTTATTATTTATTTATTTATTTATATTTCTTTTAAATAAATCTTTATTGTTCATATTATTACAAATGTCCCTCAATTTTTTACCCCTCAATTGTTCCCCTCCACCAGGTTCCCACCCCACCCTCTGCCACTTCCCCACCTTCTTTCTAAGGGCACTTCTCAGTACTCTCTTGCAAAAGCCAGGTCCTCTTTAAAGAGTGAGTGAGGCATTTTGTGTAATTCCAGACAACCGCATTTGGTGTCAATGACAACCCCATGAAAGGAACGCCCAATCAGAGAAGCCCACTGTTTTCATTTGGGTGCTGTTTTGTTTTCCTGCAGGGAGGCAGAGGAAACCTGCCAGGGCTAGAACTCTAGTACTGAGAGGACATTAAACTGGTGCAGCTTTATATTCTAGACTGATGCTAGATTTCATAAGCGGGGACTCTGAGGAGGAACACCTTTGAAACTAGAATATTCTGAAAACCCTGTTGAGCTCTGTGTTCTTGCCCACATAAAGCAGATGATCACACAGAGTGAAACAGAGTTCAGGCAATTTTCCCTTGTGTTTAACTGCAGATACAAACTTTGTTTTTGTTTCTCAGATAGCTGATCATTCATCCCGAATTGGTCTTCAGATTTAATTATATAGAATCCCTCATCCTTCAGGCTAACTTCAGTATCTTATATATGGGAACTTGGCGATACTGACTGTGATGGAGCCTTGACCCTGCCTGAGTTCCTTGCTGTGGTTCATCTCACTGTGGCGGGGAAGAACCCAGGGAGAATGGCTATCCACTGCCCAAGGGCCTCCTTCCAACTCTGCAGCCAGAGTACCTGCAAGCAGGCTTCCCAGAGCCTACGTGGTGGTGTGTTTTATTTGATTCCTATTCTAAACCAATGTCAGCACAGGATACTGTGCTAAGGGACAGCTTGCCTTCTGAAATATAGCCTTTCCTAGGTGAGGACAGAGCACACTGATACGGTAGATTGTAACTGATCATAAAACTCAGTGTTTTTTTTTTTTTTTCATTTAGTGACAAGAAAAGTAAGCGGTGTTGTCCTGCCATTTTAGAGTTTATAGAAACCTCTCACGCGTTGTGCATTTGATCCTTATCACAACCCACTCTAGAAGGAAGTGGGACAGATACTGTTTTTGCTTCCGTTTGACAGGTGAGGGCCCAGGCCCAGAGACAGGAAGTTGCTTGCTTACACTCAAATATTTAATATAGGGTGGATCCTTAAACTTATCGCAGATTAGTTTCACTCCAGGTTCAGGTCTCTTTCCACCACATCTCACTGGTCTTCATGTGTAGTTCTGTCACCTATTTCATCTGATGTCAAAGACTGGTGACATCTTTCAGAGAGGTAATGGTGTCCTAAGACCCAGCAGGGCACCAAAGAAATACCTCCTGCAAGGCCCACCTGTGTCCCCTGTGACCAGACTTCCGGGCCTGCTACTTTCCCGGAGCAAAAAATTTAGTTTCATCTCTCCCAGAGAAAAAATTTGCCTTCATGTCAATTAATCAGTACCCCCTCTCTCCTTACAAACACACACACAAACACACACACACACACAAACACACACACACACACACACACACACACCCTGCCTATAGCCCAATAGAGAGCAAACCCTACTTATTATACACCTAGGAAACATTTCTTCACCATGCTGATGTAATAGAAAATGGAAGAAAGGGGCTTGATTTTTATTTCACTCAAAAAAAAACCACAAAAAACCCAAACAACAAAACACACTTCTTCAGGTATCATATCGTATTGTTTTCACAGCAACAGTTAGAGCAGCAGGCTAATGTCAGTATCCTCACATGACAGAGTAAGCCAGAGCAGCAGGGCAGGGAGCAGCTAACTGACCTAACCAAGGCCACCCACATAACAAGTGCAAGGCTAGGATGATACCTCTGGACCTGAGGGCCTTCTGATTCCCAGTCCACTGTTCCTTCATGGCCCCATGAGGCCACTTCTATGAAACCTTCAATAGTTCTTTCATATACATACTTGTATATGTTTCTATAATGTGTTTTATTTGAGAGAGAGAGAGAGAGAGAGAGAGAAGACTTTAAACATGGCTGTGAGAGAGAAACTTCCATTAGCTGCCTTCTGCCCGGCACCTACTTGGGATCTCGAGCCCGCAACCTGGGCATGTGCTATGACCTAGAAAAAAACTGGGGAGCTTTGGTGCATGTGAGGACACCCAACCAACTGAGCAACATTGGCCAGGGCAACAGTTATATTTTTCATGTCCTGATAACTCTCCTTGCTGCTTCCCACATTGCCATGCCTGTTCCCATCCCTATGCCTGTGTTCCCCTTTTCCTCATTCTCTTAGGAATGCTTTTTCTTTTCTCTTTCATCTGTATAATTCCTACTTGCCCTTCTAGTTCCAGTTTTGCAATTCCCTGCAACCCCCATTTTATTTTTTTTAATATATTTTATTGATTTTATACAGAGAGGAAGGGAGAGAGATAGAGAGTTAGAAACATCGATGAGAGTCATCGATCAGCTGCCTCTTGCACACCCCCTACAGGAGATATGCCCGCAACCAAGGTACATGCCCTTGACCAGAATCGAACCCGGGACCCTTCAGTCCCCAAGCCGACGCTCTATCCATTGAGCCAAACCAGTCCCGGCAGCCACCCCCATTTTAAATGCACTAGTAAACCTCCTTGTCTTTCTTTTCCGAAACCTAGTTGCACCTACAGCCTACGAGTAATGGCTACTCTGCTTTCCTATGTGTAAGGTTTTCTGTCTCACTATTATTTCCAAGTGAATTCTAAGGTCACTGATGATTGATTTATTTTTTCTCTCAGTTTTCTTTCCAGGTAACATGATGCCTGGAACAGGGCTGGCCTTATAAATGGCTACCGCACATGTGTGCTAGTGCATCAAACCTATTCCTCTTTTTCATCCTTGAATTCCTTACAACTAGTTGCTAGCGCATTGCCAGGCACAAAATAAATTCACTGAGTTGGGCTGACTATGTCCTCTTGAGTATCTTGCTTTTGTTTTCATGATAGACAGGAAAGTGCTTTGGAGCCATCGTGGAGATCAGTTCCTAGTTTGGGTGCATTTTATGCAAGGAGAGAGGCATTGTGAAAAAATTAATATGATATGAGTTGCTTGTTCAAGCTTACGGTTTAATTTGCTGAGCCCCTTGTATTATTTCTATTGAAATCACCAGGTTCTGTTTATCTCCTTTTCTTTATTTTGCACTTCATCCATCCTGTGAAGGATATCGTTTAAGTTTCATTATTTAAGAGCTGGAGGTTAATTCAGGTATAAGGTATATCATCTGATCCATGGGCTTATCATTTAAAACTAAAATATCTGCTGCTTCAGCCACAAAATGGGGCTGAACCCAAGACAGTACAGTCCATCTAGCCTCATGATGAAAGGTAATAAATCACATTGTCTAAGCGAAAGAGCAAACAAATTGGCAGTCCTATGAGAGCATGAAAATGCTTCAGGTCCTCTTTTCTCACCAATTTCCTGGAGGTTCCTGATTGAAAGGTCAAATGGCTAAATGGAAAGAAGAACCTTATCTTGCTCCTGCTATAACCACACCATCAATTCCAGGCTCTTTTGAGTGATGCTTACAGTCCAAGGCAACACAAAGCTAACAAAATACAGGCAGAAATAATAAAAGGGGATCTGGAACATGCAACTGAGAATGCCGACCCTTGCCCCTATACCCTGCAAATGATACAGGGTGACTCAGGGATACCATGGATGTTAATGAGTGGCTTAAAATATGGGCAGTGTAGCCATTTTCAGTGCACTCGCAGCTGAGGTTTGGGGAGCTAAACATCATTTGAAATAGCTAGGAATCTTAATTCAGAAGGTCTGGGTTTGACACCTGGAAGGGGCTATTTTTGTCTGTTTAGTTTTGAGCAAGTCACGGCGCCTTCCTGAGATGTGGTCTTCCTGCATGTAAAAATAAAATAAATGCTTTCGTGATCTAGTTCATAGAGTTGTGGTGGCAATCACATAGAATACTTTAAGTGAAGGAAAATTTATGTAAACCATAAGACGAGAACAATATTCCGTGTTAAAAAGAGAAAGAGATAAAGAGGGGATGAAATGGAAAAGACTAAAAGCAAGTGTGATGGTTAATTTTATGTGCCATTTTGGCTGGGCCATGGTGCCTGGGTATGTGACCAAACATTATTATGGGTGATTCGGTGTGGGTGCTTTTGGATTAGGATAAATTTTAAATCCATGGACTTTATAGGAAAATTGCCTTGTATAATGAGAGTGGGCCTTGTCCAAACCACTGAAAGCCAGAACAAAACAAAAAAAGTATCTCCCCTAAGCAAGAATGGATTCTGCTGCAAGTGACCTATGGAGTTGAACTGCAACGCTGGCTCTTCTCTGTGTCTCCAGCTTGACCACCTTTGCATTTAAACTGCAGCCTGGGCTCTCCCTTCCGTAGTTGGTCTGTGAGCACTTCCTATAGATTCTGGACTTGGAGTCTCCATAATCATATGAGCCAATTCCTTGAAATAAATCCCTCTCTCTGTCTCTGCCTCTCCCCTTTACACACACACACACACACACACACACACACACACACACACTCACACACACACGTTATTAGTTCTGCTTCTCTGAGAACTGACTCATGCAAACTTTGACACCAGGGCTGTTTCTAAAGAACAGAATCTTAAGAATGAATTTTCTAAATTGGTTCTAGATTTAGCTCTCAAATATTATTATATTTAAAAGCACTAATGACTGTATCTCCAGCAGGAAATTTGCACCTTGAGAGTCCATGGTGTGATGTGGCAATAAAGATACACAATTTCTCATCATTGGATACTCTTAAGCAAATACTTTTAAGATGCAAGGAACCGAGTGACCATGTATATGATACCTTCAAACAGTTTTGTCAAATTCAGGAATATCATGAGAATATCCGGCTCCCCCTAAAGACACTGAACAAAGTGACACAGGAAAAGGATGAGCTGAGATATTTCAATTCCCTGCTCAAATGCTGCAAAAAAAAAAAACAAAAAAACAAACAAACAAACAACCAAAAAAAAACCTAAAAGCTTCTATGTTTGCCCAGTTTTCTGGAGCCTGGAGGCTGAGCTTGCTGAAAGCAAAATGCAGAATTTCATTGTGGGTGGCTGAATTACAATGCAAATTGAAATCCCAACCTCACTGTGTGTCTTCCATTGAAGTGATGGCATTGAATGGGAAGGAATGGGATCCTGAATGTTGGGATGGGAATATGTGGGAAGACAGTGATGATGTTGGGAACATGGAGCTCCTAAATACTCATGAGTCATCTTCACCAGTGGAAGCAGCTTCTCCAAACCCGGTAGAAGCAGCTTCCCCACCCGAGTCTGAGGAAACACACCTTTCACCACAGCTGTGAGAAATGAATGCATGAGGGGAGCTCTAGCATCCTTGAAGAGCTCCATGATCACACTTCTCTGTAGATGAGAACTTACAGTGGGAACTGCAGCTCCTGAACTGGGAACCTAAAGGCAATGGGAGCAGGTAGCAGGGGTCAAGTGCTGTCACCCAACCTCCAAAGGTAAGGCAGGCATGGTTACCATAACAGCCAGCAGTCAAAGCAGAATCAGAATAGTCTGGCACCCAGAATCCTATTTGACCTGAGGCAAGTTCTTTCACTTTCTCCATATAAACTGAGAAGTTCACAGTTGATGATAACAGTACTTCATCCATCTCTAAAATGGAATGAATCCATGGCTAGAAGTCGCACTCTATAGTTAAGGTTGTTTAAGTGAATTAGATACATAATTTTCATGATTTTCCATGACATTTCTAAATGCTTTACACATATAGAAAGGTGTATAATTACTTTGTGTGTAATTAGTATGTTAATCAATTGGAATGAGTGATCATTGCTCTTTTGTGTGCAATTGAGAGGCATCCTGGGTTATCCTACTTTATTGTCCTTTCCTTTCATACACAACCCCCTCCAAGGGACAAATACCAATGTGATGTTTTGATGTGATAAATTCCCTGCTCCTACTGTTCTGTAATCTCTGTTTCCTGCCTGTCCTAAATCCCTCCAGTCCCCAGGCAACCACTGATTTCTGTCAATATATATTAACTGGCATTTTTTGGAATTTCACATAAATTCAATCAAAGAGTACATACTCATTTTTTTTTCTGGTCCTCAGCATACTGAGATCTGTTAATGTCGCATGTATCAAAAGTCCATTCCCTTTTACTGCTACAAGTGTTCCATTATATGGAAATACCACAGTTTGTTTGTGTGTTGGACATTAGAGGTGTTTCACTATTTGTTATTACAAATGTAGCTTCTTTTCTGAACATTAATATAGAAGCCTCTGTTTGTACATAGGTTTTTCTTTCTTTTGGGTAAATTTCTAGCACTAAGAATGTTTGAATCGTATGATAACTTAATAGTTTAAGAATCTCCGTGTTATGATCTTAATGTTTGTTTCCCCCATGAATTCATATTTTGAAACCCTAATGCCCAATGTGTTTGTATTAGGAGGTGGTGCCTTTGGGAAGTGAAGCCTTTGGGAAGGTGGAGCATTTGGTCATGATAGGGAAGCCCTCGGGAATGCCATGAATAGCTTTGTAAAAAGGCCCCAGAGAACTAGCTCACCCCTCCACCAGGTGAGAACACAATGAGAGTGCTCCTGGTACCAACCAAGAAGAAGGCGTTCACCAAACCATGATCATGCTAGCTCTTTTATATTGGACTTTCCAACCTTCAGAAATGTGGGAACTACATTTTTGTTATCAGCCACCCAGTCTGTGTTATTTTGTTTGTAAAAGCCTGAATGGACTAAGACAAATCACTACACATTTTTCTAATGTTCTTGTACCATTTGGCATCCCCAGCAGCAGTTTATCCAAGTTCTAAATCCTCCAAATCCTTGACAACACAATTATTTTAAAATTTTAGCATTTCAGGCCCGGAGAGGCCAGGCCCTGAGCAGCCCATCCCGGAGCAGCCAGGCCCAGATCAGCCAGGTCTGGAGCCGCCAGGTCGGGAGCGGCAGCGGCAGCGGCCAGACCCGGATCTGCTGGTTGTGGAGTGGACCAGAGCAACAGAGGCCAGGCCCAGAGCAGCCAGGCCCGGAACAGCTAGCTCCTCGCCTGCCCATGCCCCAGGGCTGCTTCTCAGACATGGCTGGAAACTTTTGGGGGAACTTGAGGCTCTGCTGAATCAAGTGATGAAGGCTTAGATCTGGATGTGTTGAATTATTATAGCGCTGGGGTGTTGATCTGTGAGTGCCTTGTGTGGGGTCTGGATGAGGTTGGTTGATCTATTTGGAAGTGTCTTTTATGTGAAGTGTATCCTTGGGCATGTGGAGGTATTATTGATTTGAGAAAATGCTAAGTAACTGATTTACTACCTGAAAAATTTAAAGTTCTGAAAGTTTAAGGTCTCTTGCCAAAAAGAGGTTTTAAAGCTAACACCTTAATTTTAATGGAGAAAGGGGAGGACAAGCCCTTCCCACCCAGAACAGGTAATCCAATTCCAACCAGCAGCTATCTTTAAATAATGTGTTCATTTACACCTTTTGATAGCCTAAGGGCAAGTTTACATGTAAACAAGTTTGCTTCTCAGTTCCCAGGGCAGAAAAAACAAGGTTTAAAATTATTAGATTTTAAAAATTTATTCTTAGAAGTGTAAAAGTTTATTAATTAAAAACAACAGCAACAAAAAAGGAGATTGAAAAACCTGATGAACAATATTAGCTGTTGATTGTAGTAGAGTCAGAGATACGGGAGGGGAGTGGACTGACAGTTCTCGGGGAAAGGGGGAGTGGTGGATGCGGGAAGAAACTGAACATAAACTGTGCACCTATGATTGAGGACAATTGGGGGCTGGAAGGGGGTGGAGGGTAGGGTGGGAACCTGGTGGAGGGGGGAAGAAATGAGGAACCTTTGTAATAATATGAACAATAAACATTGATTTAAAAAAAGAAAAGAAAATCAATTGGCCATGACCATGAAAAAAAAATAAAAATAAAAAAATAAATAAAATTTTAGCTTTTCAAAATATCATATTGTAAAATGTAGGTTTTGTACATTTTGCATAAAGTTATATGAAGTTGAACAAATATATAGATTAGTGTAACCATCACCATAATCAAGATATGGAACTATTCCATTACAACTACCCTAGCTCCAAATCTTGGCCACCACTGATTGATTCTCCATAAGTATGTATTCTTGAGAATATATATAAGATAAATTATGTATACCATGTGATCTGTTCAAGTTATCTCATGCATCAATAAATAGGTCATTCCATTTAAATGTATGAATATACCATGGTTTGTTTTAGTTTCATTCATATTAAATCTTATTTTCATTTTATTTTTGCTTTTTAAAAAATCTTTACTGCTGAGAGTATCACAGATGTCCATCATTTTCCCTCCTTTGTTCCCCTCAACTCAACCTAGTTCCCATCCCACCCCACGCCTTCGCCACCCTATTGTCTGTGTACATAGGTAACACACATATGCACGTAAGATCTTTGTTTAATCTCTTACCACCCATCCCCCCCGCACCTCTCTTCCCTCTGAGTAAATTTATTTTCCAATTATAGTTTACATTCAATGTAATTTTGTATTAATTTCAGGTATACAGCATGGTGGTTAGGCAATCATACACTTTAAAAAGTGGTTCCCATATATTTCCACCACACAACTGGCACCAAATGTAGTTATTACAATATTATTGACTATATTCCCTATACTGTACTTTACATCCCCATGACTTTTTTGCAACTACCCACCTGTATGTCTCAATCCCTCATCTTTTCTACACAGTCCCCCAAACCCCCTACCATCTGGCAACCATCAGTCTGTTCTCTATATCTGAATCTGTTTCAGTTTTGTTTGTTTGTTTGTTTATATTATTATTTAGATTCCACATAAAAATGAAATCATATGGCATTATCTTTCTCTGACTGACTTATTTCAATTAGCACAATGCCCTCTAGGGTCATCCATGCTGTCACAAATAGTATGAATTCACTTTTTTTAATGACTGACTATTACTCCGTTTTATAATGTATTATATATTTCATATTTTTTCTTTATTGGTTAAGGTATTACATATGTGTCCTTATCCCCCACTGCCACTCTCCCCATGTATGCCCCCAAGCCCTTGCTGTCCATTACCACTGTTTAGGCTTATATCCATGTATACAAGTCCTTTGGTTGATCTCTCCCTGTTACCCCACCCTCCCCTACCTTCCCTCTGAGGTTGACGGTCTGGTCGATGCTTGGATTTAAAAGATATGATACAACATAAACTGATGTATCATATCTTTTAAATCCACTCATCTACTGATTAGCACTTGGGTTGCTTTTATATCTTACCTATGGTTAATAATACTGCAGGAAACTCAGGGGTGTATATAATCTTTCAAATTAGTGTTTTGGGTTTCTTTGGACATATAGACAGATGTAGAATTGCTGGGTCGGTCATTTTGAGGTACCTCCATATTATTTTCTATAGTCACTGCAATGATCTGCATTCCCAGCAACAATACACTAGGATTCCCTTTTCTCTACATCTTCACCATCACTTACAATTTATTGACACATTGACGATAGCCATTCTGACAAGAGTGAGTTGATATCTCATTGTGATTTTAATTTGCATTTCTCTGCTGATTAGTGACATCGAGCATCTTTTCATATGTCTATCGACCATAAATATGTCTCTTTTGAGAATTTTCTATTCAGATCCTCTGCCATATTTTAATTGGATTTTCGGGTTATTTCTTGTTGAGCTGTATGAGTTCTTTATAAATTTTGTATATTAACACCTTAAAGAGTGTATTACTGGCAAATATGTCATCCAATAAGGAGGCTGCCTGTTTGTTTTGTTAAGTTTTTCCTTTGCTGTGCCAGAACTTCTTAGTTTGAAGCATTCCCATTTGTTTATTTTTCTATAATTTTTCTCACCCAATAATTTATATCAGAAAAAAAATTGCTGAGAAAATTATAAGCGATTATTCTCTCTATGTAGGCTATAAAAGATTTATGTTTTAGAGTCTTACAATCAATTTTTATCCATTTTAAATTCATTCTTGAATATGGTTTTAGAAGATGATCTCATTTCATTTTTTAGCTATCTGTCCAGTTTTATCCATACTATATCTTAGCTAATAATA
Organism: Nyctalus aviator; assembly: GCA_036971965.1. Taxonomy (NCBI): domain Eukaryota; kingdom Metazoa; phylum Chordata; class Mammalia; order Chiroptera; family Vespertilionidae; genus Nyctalus; species Nyctalus aviator. The sequence goes on along the minus strand of JAPZQD010000057.1, from coordinate 25,665 downwards.
GACAAAAATGTACATTGACTGTATCTTCGTTCTGCCCATAGCAAATCAGAGTGATTATGCAAATTAACTGAAAAAAGATGGCAACCAATTTGCATACATAGGCGCCCAGTACCTGTGTCCCAGGAACATCCTGGCACCCAGGTCACTGTGAGGTAAGGCCTGGACATGAGAGGACCACCAGTGATCAATTTCAGGGAGCTGGGGCTCCACTCCTGCTAAAGGCCGAAAGCCTCCAGCCTGATGCAAGAGCGGACACCTGCAATCGATTGCACGGAACAGGAGCATGCCCCTAGTGATCCACGCAGGGAGCAGGAGCGGACCCTCAGTGATCTATCGCAAGATGCAGGAGTGGACCGCCAGCGAGCCATCAGGGGACCTGGGGCTCCACTCCTGCCCAAGAGGCTTTCGGCCTGGGCAGGGTTGGAGCCAGTGATCGGAGCAAGCTGGAGGGCCCCTGCCCAGGACAAAAGCTTCGGCTAGAGGCTATAGGCTTGGGCAGGGCCCAGCCCACAATAGGTGTGAACTATAGAAGAAACAACTTTTCTGACTGCACATTGGCTAAGCTTCCTGTATGCCACTGGTAATATTCCTAGTAACTTGGGTAATAAGAATTAAAAAGGTGATCTAGGGTTTTTCCACCACACTTCTGGAGAAGAAAAATGAAGGTCCACTGCCGTAGGGCTAAGAAATGTCATTTCCTGCCCTAGCAGGTTTGACTCAGTTGGATAATGCCTCAGCCTGCAGACAGCAGGGTCCAGGTTGATTCTGATTAAGGGCATATACCTAGGTTTCAGGCTCCTCCTTGGCTGGGGCCCAGATCAGGGCTCATGCAGGAAGCAACCAATCAAAGTGTTCCTCTCACTTTGATGTTGCTCTCTGTTTTTCCCTTTCTTTTCCATGTTCTCTAAAAGTCAATGGAAACATATCCTCAGGTGAGGATAAAAAAAGGAAGAAAGAAAGAAAGAAAGAGAGAGAGAGAGAGAGAGAGAGAGAGAGAGAGAGAGAGAGAGAGAGAGAGAGAGAAAGGAAGGAAGGAAGGAAGGAAGGAAGGAAGGAAGGAAGGAAGGAAGGAAGGAAGGAAGGAAGGAAGGAAGGGAAGGAAAGAAATGCATATCCTATGAAAGACATATCTTGAAAATGCCTAAAGAAAGTTGTCATTTTTTCTTGGTGAAGGGACTGGAGTCCATGTTGATGAAAACACCTTGGCAGCTGTAGTGACTGGCAGTGGCTGCAGCAGTGGGGTGATGGGACTGGTGCCTTCCCCTGATCAGCCCAGTTGCCTCCCACAAATGGAGGCCAGACTATGGCTTAGGGAAGGAGGCCTAAGCCATCAGTAGGAAATCCCCTGAGGGCTCTCAGTATGTGAGAGGGGGCAGGTTGGGATGAGGGACACCCCCCCCACCTCCAGTGCACAAATTTTGTGCACTGGGCCCCTAGTATTAAATAAACTGTATTTACCCCATTGTACATTCTGGCCTACTTTTTAAAAAAATTTAATAACACTTTATTGTTCAGATTATTACAACTGTTTTTCTTTTTTCCCTCCATAGCTGCCCTCTACCCAGTTCCCACTCTACCCTGTACACTTAACCCCCAACCCACACACACACTGACCTCATCCACAGGTGTACGATTTTTGTCCAGTGAGTCTCGTACCCCCCACACCTCTTTGCCCCTGAGAATTATCAATCCCCTCCCATTCTATGCGCCCAATTTTCTTATATTCACAAGTTTATTCTCTTCCTCAGATTTTAAATTCACTTGATTTTTAGATTCACTTGTTGATATATATGTATTTGTTGTTCATCTTTTTTATCTTTACTTTTTTTTTCTTCTTCCTCTTCTTAAAGAATACCTTTCAGCATTTCATATAATAGTGGTTTGGTGGTGATGAACTTCTTTAGCTTTTTCTTATCTGTGAAACTCTTTATTTGACCTTCAATTCTGAATGATGACTTTGCTCGGTAGAGTAATCTGGTTGTAGGTTCAGTTCTGGTAAAGGGCATGTGCCTGGGTTGTGGGCTCAGTTCCCAATGGGGGACATGCAGGAGGCATCCAATTGATGAATCTCTCTCATCATTGATATTTCTCTCTCCCTCTTCCTCTCCCTCTCTTTCTCAGAAATCAATAAAAAAAATATATTTTAAAAAAAGATATGACATCTGAAAATAATGACAATTTTACTTTTTTTCCTTCCAACTGAGATGCATTTTATTTTGATTTTTAGATTCAATTGTTTTAGATATGTATTTATTGTGCTTTCATTGTTCCTATTTTTTTATCTTTCTCTTTTTCCCCTTGTTCTTCTTTCCCTTGTTGTCGTTGTTGTTCCCCTCCTCCTCCTAATACTGGTTTGGTGATGATGAACTCCTTTAGCTTTTTCTTATCTGGGATGCTCTTTATCAGATCTTCAATTCTAAATGATACCTCTTATGGGTAAAGTAGTCGTGGTTGTAGGTTCTTGCTATTCATCACTTTGAATATTTCTTGCCACTCCCTTCGGGCAAATAAAGTTTCTATAGAGAAATCAGCTGACATTTGTATCAGCTCACCATTGTGGGTAACTAAGTTCTTTTCTCTTGCTGCTTTTAAGATTCTCTCTTTGTCTTTAAGCTTTGGCAATTTCATTATTATGTGTCTTGATGTGGGTGTCTTTGTGTTCCTATTGATTGGCACTCTGTGGTATTCATAGATTTGTAAGTCTATTTCTTTCAACAGGTAGGGGAAGTTTTCTGTCATTATTTCTTCAAATAGGTTTCAATATCTTGCTCTCTCTCTTCTCCTTCTGGCATGCCTAATATGTGAATGTTCATATGCTTGAAGTCCCATAAGCTTCTTACTCTATCTTCATATTTGTGGTTCTTTGATTGAGTGATTTTTTAACCCTGTCTACTAATTCACTGATTTGATCCTCAGCTTCCCCTAATCTACCAAGTATTCCTTCTAATGTGTTATTTGTGCTATGCCATTCTTCATTTCTGTTTACAGAGTTACTATATCTTTTCTCATGTTATGGAGCATTTTTATCATCATTGCTCTGAACCCTATATCTGATAAATTTCTATCTCCATTTCATTTATCTCTTCTTCCAGAGAATTTTCTTCTTGTTGTACTTGGCAGTTGTTCCTTTGTCTCCTCATTTTGGTTGCCTTTTTGGGTTTGTGACTATGTATTAAGTAGTTCTGCTATGCTTCTCAATCGCTAGTGCAGGACAGTGTCAAATGCTGTTTCTGATTAATTAGATCAAGCAAAGACTCAAAGTCTCCAAAGACAACCTCTGCCTATAGACTAATAGGATTCCATTTTGAATTGCCCTCAGGAAATCACCCACAGGTGTGGTGAGATTTTTTTCCACGTGTTGAGGCAATTTCTTCTGCCTGGAGGCTAATTGTTATTCTTATTCTCTTAATGGGCTTCAGAAACTCTGCACTGCAGGGCAAGGTGTTTTCTAAGAGGTGAGTCAACTGTTTTCCCCTGCAGGCAAATCTGCCTGTATACTAAATGTCTGCATGAGAAAATGACCTCCACAGCATGCTAGAATGACTCCATACAGGAAACCAGGGTGTCTGCCTTCTGACCTTTAAATCCCAAATCCCCCAACCCTAGATTCTGCTCATAGAGCTCCAGTACACTCTGCCCTCCCTCTGCCAGAGCATAAGGTGAGTGGCTTCACAGGAAATTTTGTATGTTGGCCCTTTAAGATGGTGCCTGAATTTCCAGCCAACTCTCCCTGGCCAACAGCAACCAAATGCTTTTCACAGACAGATGTTATGTGGGTACCCTTCTCAGGTCTATTGCACTCTGCTAGGGAAGGAAGCTTGGGGATTAGACCCTAGAGTTCTCAATGGAAAGCCCCCACAGTTGAGATCACTCTCCAGAATTTCAATTACTGCCTGAGGGAACCTGGCCAGACCTTTTCTGCCTCCAACCCTCCTCCAATCTCTATGTGGTCTCCACTTTCTCTCCATGGTTATTAGAGTTCTCTCTGGAGAGAATTCTATTAATTATTCATGAAGTTCTTTTCTGTAGTTTAGTTGTAATTCCATTTAGGTCCTGGGAGCATGAAAGTGTAGCATCCACTCACCTTGCTTCTATTTTCAATGTCTACACTGGATCCTTTTAATTGGAAGAACTTCTCTTCAAAAATTCTCTGTTGAAGTTTCAGCAGAGACTGACATCTGTACTTGAAACTCTCTCCTATTCAGTCCATGCAGCAGATGACATGAAGAAATTCCAGTGAATTCCTGTCTATCTTCAGATTTGTGGATCCTGTTTTCTTTTAGCTCTTGATTTGGTGTTTTTGCATCCTCCTATTCAAAATCATTGATTTGATTCTCAGAAGCTTCTAGTCTACATTTGAATCTATGAAAATTATTCTTTAATTCAGTTAGTATATGCTTAATTTCTGATTGGCCTTTTTTTTTTTTCATGTTTTTGACCTTCTCTCTACCATTCTTATAAGTCTTACTAAGTCCCTTGAAGCTCTCATTAAGATCCTTGAGAATCCTTATAACATTGTTTTGAAGTTGTGTTTACTTTTATTTCATTTAATTATTTTTCTGGAGATTTCTTCTGTTCTTCCCACTGTAAAATGTTTCTTTGTCTCCCCAGTTTTTCTACTTCTATGTGTTTGTCTCTACATATAAAGTAGAACTGCTGCTTCTCCTGGAATTGGTAGAGTGGCCTTGTGTAACAGGTTTCCTGTGGGGCCCAGTGGCTCTGCCTCCCCAGTCACCTGAGCTGGGATCTGTAGGTGGACCTCTGTGTGGGCTGTGTGCACAATCTTGTTATATTTGATCCTTGATTAATGTTGACATCACTGAGAGGAATTGGCCTCCAGGTCAATTGGCTATGAGGACCATCTTCAACTATAGTGGAAGAACAGCTATGCAGAAGATACTCCTATGGATTAAGACGGGCTTCATTGGGGCTTTGGTGGTCACTGAGTCTGCACCTTGTGTGTGTCACTCGTGGATGTGTAGAGTTGTAATCTGGTACGGTCTGAAGTTGTCCACCAGGTGCACTGGCGTTGGGGTCTCCAAGAAGGTGCAAAGGCAACCACTGCCTGGGGCCACCCTGAAGGAGCTATAGAGGGATCAGCAGATGTATGCTAAATCTGTTGGTCTGGGAAGTACTCAGGTAGGCCAAGCTATGAAACAAGGCAGGCTGGTGCAGGAGTCAGGACTCCAGTCTTTTCTTGATAGATTTGGGGCAGGCTTGTTTGAGAGATTTTAACAAATTCTGAAACCTGAGCCAGGACAGGGCATTCATATGGAACATTCACTGAAAACAGCTTGGGTGGGGCTGCTAATTGTATGGGGCAGGCTAATCACAAGGGGGGAATGAACAGTGTGAGCCAGGCTGATGGAAACTCAGATATGGCTGTCAGTCAGCTTTGTGATGGGAGAGGTCTCAGCATAGGAATGGTGACATCTGTAAACACTTCTGCCTGGGAGAAAACCACCTCCAAATTCTTGCTACAATGCCAGACAATGCAGTTGATCCCCATATGTCTCTGAATTTCCCCAAGCCACCGCACAGCACTGGAGATTAGAAGGAGTGAGTTCATGTATGTTTGTGTGCTGGCCCTTTAAGAGGATCTGCTTGAGTCTCCAGGAGACTCTATCACTCAGACACAATACCTGCTTATTTTTATAGCCCAAAGTTATGGGAACTTCTCTTCCCAGGTCTGGAGCCCTGGCCTGTGGATCTGCTGTGGGTCCCCTTGCTTCTCACAGGAGGCCTCTGCTGTCCATGCGAATGAAAAATAACGCCACACATGGCTGTTGCACCAGCCAGTTCCATGCCTCCTTCTGGATATCAGTCTCAACGTGCTGTCTTTTTTACTTGTCTGTATAAGACTTCCATTCTGCTAGCTTTCAAGCGGTTCTGAATGATGGTTGTTTTGTATTTTAGCTGTACTTTTGATGTGGTTGTGGGAGGTGGTAACGGTGTTTACTTACGCCATTATTTTTGTTCTGTCTTGTCCCTGATATATTGCTATATTCTGTAAGACATCAAGTATTCAGAAAAACCACAGTGGCAAAATTCTATTTCTGAAACACAAACACTGCAGGAGGTATAGCTTTTAGTAAACATCTTGATTATTACCTCTGTTCCAACTCACCCTCAGGTGGGAACGTATGCACAGGTGACTGGGGTCCCTCAGCCAGAGAACTGGACAAATATTAAGATGCACGAATCACACACAGTTTATTTACCAGAGTCCTGGTGGTTTCCAGAAACCTAGGCAGGTCACCTGGAGATCCGTGCTGGCAGACACACACGCTGGACAGGAATACGTTGCTGCAGTGTCTGGGTCAGGAACGAGGCCTCAGAAGTTTGGCTCACAGGCAGAGTGACAGCTTCACTCAGAGAGAGTCTCATGCAGTATTTCGAACAGGGAGAAGAGAGTGGGAGAACATGTCAGGTTGGAGAGCCCTTCGTGGTCTCTGCCCAGTGCCTCTAGGTCCCTTCTTTTATGGCCATTTCTGGGTGTTTCTTTCTTCCTTCTGGGTGCAACCAATGGGTCTTCAGTGTGCCTAATAGGGCGCGCTCCAGGTACTTTTTGCCTAGGTTTCCAACTTTTCAGATAAACACTTGTTAGGGCGTCCACACAGTCCAGATAAGCACATGTTAGGGTCTTCAAACAGTTAGGGGCTCAAAGTCAGTCTTAAAACTCAAGTTTTACAAAGTGGATTCAAGTCACACTAAATGGAGTTACTTATCCTAAGCCTAAAAACGCATTTCAAATAATTTCTTTTATACTTAAAATAAAATAAGAATAAGATCAGAAATACAATTCACGCTAAAACTATAAATCACTCGTAAAAGTAAATGCTTTCATTCCTACTTTAAATCACACAAATAATTATTCTCACACTGTTTTAAATCCTTAAAATATAACTCAAACATCACACTAATATAACTATAACAACCTCTTTACTACAATCAATGCCCTTCTATTAATTTATTTAAATGAGGAAGAAGGATGTTACTTTTAGATTCAAATTTGTTGCTCTACTTTGTTCCTTTGTAAATTGTCACACATCTTGCAATCACTGTGTAAGTTACCCTATAACAGCTTCTTGTGACTTTAGTCACATGTCTCTGATTGAATCCTCACACATCGTTGTTTTAAAATCCCTTTAGCCTTCCCATACTGAAATAAAAATAGAACTGCGGAGAGGTATTATAGATACCTCTTGCTTTTGCAAAAACGAAAGCTAATGTTTTCACATTTAATTTTGTAGCAACTATAATTATTTTTAAATTGATCTGACTATTTTTGGTCAACCATTTCAATCTATACTTCATCTAAGTGTTCTCCCTGGGTGGGTAGTTCAGTGTCATCTGTTTTTGAATAAGCAGAGCTTCTTTCATCACATCCAGACCCAGCACAATCAAGGAATCTCTCATGGTCTCCATTCCATAGCCTCGAGTGAATGACCCTTTATCTCACAAGTGCAGATAAATTTTGGAGGCTGACACTTTAAGCTATATATTTTCCTCTCTCCTTTCTCTTTTATACACTCTCAACATATTTTCCTATTGCAGAATTTATTTAGACTCCCTTAGTCACCCTTTCTATAGAGTCCCATACACAATATTTAAAATGAAACAAGGTTATAGTGCAATACACAAATTTGGGGAACATTGTACTCAAGCCATATCAAAAGACCTAAGAGGTTTCCCAGTATCAAGGGCTTTCTTTTGTAATTAGCCTTTCTAGACTTGTATCTCTTGAATAAATCATGTTACTCACTCAGAATATATTTGTATTTCCTCTCATACTGCACTTTCCTTGCCATTAAACCCAGACTCTACTAGCAACACATCATTTGCTTAGAGTATTTAATATCCATGGAGTATTTAATATTCCTCATTCTTCAAAAATGAAAAACCATTTCATTCATTCTTCATTTTATTTCATTGTAATTTTGCTATGTGCTTGGGCTGGTGCCTGGTGCTCACAATCCAGAGTCTGGTAGCCATATGGAGAAGTTTGATCAAAGCATGATAGGATTACAGTTGAGGAAAGATGTATCTCTCTCTGCCTTGGAGGTTTGAAAAAAGATTGTCTCTGAGCCATATCTCAGACATTGAGAAATGGACAGTTGTTTGCAAAAAACAGGGAAATTGCCAAGGCAGAGGGATCAAGATGTATAAACAGAAGGATAAGGAAAAACATAAATAAGGCTGAAAGATATTCCTGGAACTTAAGATCTTCCTTAAGCTAAAGTTGTCTATTTAACATGGAGGCATGAGTCCAAAAGCAGCTGATTTGGATACAACACAACACACACACGCACACGCACACACACACACACACACACACACACACACACATTTTAAAGCAGTTTCATAACTAGAAACATGTAAACAGAAAAGCAAAGTAAAAAAGAAAAGTTAAACAGCAAAGCAAAGAATGAAATAAATATTACCAACTTTATTACCTAAATGGTTTCACAGCCTCAAGTGATCAGATAGCCTTAGAAGTTAATAAGGGCTGAAACCTGTTTGGCTCAATGGATAGAGGGCCAGCCTGCGGACTGAAAGGTTCCAGGTTTGATTCTGGTCAAGGGCATGTACCTTGGTTGTGGGCACATCCCCAGTAGGGGGTATGCAGGAGGGAGCTGATTGATGTTTCTAACTCTCTATCTCTCTCCCTTCCTCTCTGTAAAAATTCAATAAAATATTAAAACAAAAAAGAAGTTAATAAGAGGGAGAGATTCAGAGGTAAATTTTGGAGGCTGTAGATTAGATGGATTTCTGTATGTCAGCTCCTGGCCCCAAAACAGATACACCTCTAAATTACAGAGCAATCAAGCTGAGCAACCAACTGAAGGCTACATGCACTGAAAAATTAAAAGCAAGGATTACAGAAGACACCATATAGAGACTGGTAAGAATGGCAGAGGCCCAGAAAGGGATAGCACCTGTATGTAGGTGTTTCATTGGCTGAGAAGCTGGAGCGGTATGGTGGCTGTAAAACTCTCTCCCCCTGAAAGTGTAGGTTCTCAATATCACTCAGGTGTCTCCAAGTAAGAGCTACAGAGATGGGAAGAGGAGCCTGCATAGCATCTGGAGGTGAAAATCAGTGGGGATCTAGTCTTCCTGGGAGAGTCAGACCACACACTCCCTGTGAAGAACCCTCCTATTGTTATAGCACCAGCTTGGGGAGTTCACAACCTGGACACTCACTGCTTGCAAGATCATGGTGCTATAATCATGTCCTGCAGAGGGGTCTGCTGCCTACACCCAGCAGTGACTTTAAGGAGCCCTCTATTTTCTGGGGAGCCTTTTGGCAGAGATCCAGACAGTGACTAAACTGTGTGGCTTGGGAAAGAAAACCAATATCTTCTATTTCAAGTGCATAGCTAGTGCCCTGCCCCTCAAAACCTCTTGAGTCATTTGGTCTTCCCCACTTCCCTGAGTTTGGTGATCCAGGGCTGGGACTTTTGCCATCATCCTGCCCAGTTCAGTGGCACAGGGGTGCCACAATGAGCTGACACCTTTGGCACACCCTGTTGAGAGAAACCATGTACCCTGTCCTGCTTGGTTTGGCAGCATGGGGTGACCAGGGAGTCCTGCAGAGCTAGAAGTTTTGTACTGGGTCTCTTGCTGAGACTTCTGGAGCCAGACAGGTGAGTGCTGAGCTGTGGCTATATTCTGGGTTGGTAAACCCAATCTCCCCTGCAAGGTACCTGTGCTACACCAGGAAGGTTAAGAATTGTGTGCCCCCTCCTATAGGCTTGCTGGTACCACCACCAATGCGAGACGGTATTTTTATTTTATTTTATTAAAATGTATATATTTTTTTATTTCAAAGAGGAAGGGAGAGGGAAAGACAGAAACATTAAAGATGAGAGAGAAACATTGATTTGCTACTTTATTTATTTTTTAAATATATTTTATTGATTTTGTACAGAGAGGAAGGGAGAGAGATAGAGAGTTAGAAACATTGATGAGAGAGAGTCATCGATCAGCTGCCTCTTGCACACCCCTGCTGGGGATATGCCCGCAACCAAGGTACATGCCCTTGACCGGAATCGAACCAGGGTCCCATCAGTCCCCAAGCCGACGCTCTATCCATTGAGCCAAACCGGTTTCGGCTGATTTGCTGCTTTTTACATGCCTCCTGCTGGGGATCAAGCCCACAACCCTGGCATGTGCCCTGACTGGGAAGCAAACCGTGACTTCCTGGTTCATAGGTCAATGCACAAAAACTGAACCATGCCAGTCAGGCTGTGAGACTGTTTGGATCATCCTTTCCAAGTACAGAATACCCCTGCGGTATACTGACATATTCCAAGTATGAGACCCTCCAAAGCTATGGTCGGGGATTGGGACAAATTGCTTAGCCCCCACCCGAGGGTTGGGCCAGCATCATACCCAAAAGAGACTCTTTTGATCTATTACTCTCACCCTGAGGTGGCTGAGGTTGCTTCTTCTTGTGGAGGGGCTGGCTGACTGCACTCAACCTGAACCTGCAGTGAGCCATTCCAGGTGGAAGCACCAGAGTTGGAGACTCTGGCATAAAATGAGTGGTTTGGCTTTGAACCAGGGGCCACTTTCTCCTTATTGAGTGCCTGAATACATGATTCCCCACCCAAGTCAGGGACCAACTAAATCTCTCCTCCCAACCAGAGACCCTACAGAGGTCTAAACCTGTAGAAAGGGCTCTATATGCCAACTAGCCTGGGCTCATCCTACAGTTTCTCTTCAGAAGGCTATGGGGAAAGACTAGGCAAACTCAGGGTGAGGCAGAGTAGGTGACAAGTGGTGGCAGACGTCAGGGAGCTCAGTCCTTTTACATATCTTTTCCCAGCTCTACTCTGGAAGAAGCTGACCCTTTTAAATAAATTGCAGACTCAGACACAAACAGTGAACAGAGTGGTAGCTCCAAATAGGTAGTTCTAGGCCAGTTACACAAAATGTCTGATAGAAACTGGAACCTGAACCCCACCCAAGTGGAACCTGAACCAATACAACCAGTGGTAAGCTTCAGACCACTCCAGAGCTTAACCCAACTAGAAACACAAGTGGCACACCCAAATAAGAATTCTGGCAAGGCCAAAACCAGATTGGCTCAGTGGGTAGAGCAACAATCTGCAGACTGGTAGGTCCCAAGTTCGATACTGGTCAAGGGCACATACATTGGTTGCAGGCACATCCCCGGTAGCTGTCGTGCAGGAGGCAGCTGGTCAACGTTTCTCTCTCATCGATGTTTCAAGCTCTCTATCCCTATCCCTTCCTCTCTGTAAAAAATTTATATATATATATATATATATATATATATATATATGAATTCTGGCAAGGCCAAAACCAGTTTGGTTCAGTGGATAGAGTGTCGGCCTGCAGAATGAAGGGTCCCGTATTCTATTCCGGTCAAGGGCATGTACCCTGGTTGTAGGCACATCCCCAGTGGGGGGTGTGCAGGAGGTAGCAGGTCAATGTTTCTCTCTCACCGATGTTTCTAATTTTCTATACCTTTTCTTCCTCTCTTTAAAACATCAATAAAATAAAAAATTTTAAAAAAGAATTCTGACAGGAAGCAGACCCTCCTGGGAATAACCCCAGTTATTGAGGTTAATCCTTATAGTCGCACAGCCTGATGGGTTATCTCCACACACAAAAGAACCATTCAAGACACAACTACAACAGGGGGGTGCTCATAAACCACAAGAATAATTCCTGGAAAACAGAGTTTAGGTATTCTGAATGATTAGTGCCACTGAGCCCAGCAAGATACCTTCATCATAAATCCATCATAACAAATTTAGTAGTTATAGATCTCCATAAGAAAGAGAGAAAGAAGTGGGAGACAAAAAACAATGTCCTAAACAAAAGAAAAAGGGGAATACCCAGAAAAATAATTAAATGCAATGAAAGCAACCAAAATAACCAATACATGGTTGAAAACAATGGTTATGAGGATGCTCAAGTCCCTTAGGGGGAAAATGGATGATCTCAATGAGAACTTGCACAAAAAGATGGTAAGCATTAAGAAACACAGACATCATAAAAAAGAACCAGTCAGAAATGAACAATACAAAATCTGAAATGAAAAATACACTAGAAGGAATCAAGAGCAGATTACATGAAGTAGAGGTGCAAATAGGCCAATTAGAGGACAAGATAACATCAAGCGCTCAAGCAAAGCATGTAAAAGAAAAGAGAATTGAACAAAATGAGGAAAATCTAAGGGGCCTCGGGAAGCTGGTGAAGAAAAGTCACTCAAGTTCAAAAAGCCCAGAGAGTGCCAATCAAAATGAATCCAAAGTGACCCATTCAAGGACGCATTATATTAAAATGACAAAGATTAAAGACAAAGAGAGAATGTTAAAGTCAACAAGGAAGAGACAGTTATTTATCTAGAAGGGAGTTCTTATAAGTATGTCAGTTGATTTCTCAGCAGAAACCCTACAAGCCAGAAGGGATTGGCATGAAGTATTCAAAGTGATGAAAACAAAGGCCTTCTATCCAGCAAGAGTATTATTTAAAAATAGGGGCCCAATGCATGAATTTGTGCACCTTGGAAGGAACTGTGGGCTGTGAGGTTGCAGTGGGAAAAGAGCAGGTCTTGGTCCATCCTCTGAGACCCCACCTGACCACTCCCACTGAGGACCCAGTCCCCTGTCTGCTGGCAGCCCTGTTCCCATCACCACTCCCACATGCTGAAGGCGCCAGCTCCACTTTCACCCACCAACAGTGCGGAGCAATTGGGGCCTGTGCTAGCAGTGGGTGTGAGCGGGGCAGGTATAGTCATTGGGTGCGAGTGGCAGCTGCTGCCCCGATCACCCCTCAGGAGCATGGGAAGGTGGAGAAGCCGTCTGGTGGCAATTGGAGCTGGCAGCCACCCCTCACACCTACTGATGGTGCCAAGTGATCGTGACTGGTGCCAGGTACCAGCTGCCTGTATGAGAGGTGGCTGTTGGCCCTGATCGCCCCTCAGGAGTAGTGGAGGTGGAGAAGCCCTAAGGGGTGATCACGACCGCCAGCCACCATTTACATCTGCAGACAATGCTGGGCAATCAGGGTCAGTGCCAGGTGCTGGCAGCAGGTATGTGTGCTGGGCGGGACAGTGGCATGTGGGAACAAAGAATTTTCATTAGCCACCATAGGCTTGCCCTGATGACAGTGACCAGTGTCCCACCTTTGTCTGGTGCCCCCACTCACCTGCTTCACCATCCCACCATGTTCCATGCTCTGTCACCTGCTGCTGATGCCTGCCATGTTCCACACATGCCCCCTGGTGGTGAGCGCACATCATAGCGACTGGTTGTTTTGTTGTTCGGTTGTTCCACTGTTTGGACTTTTTGCATATTAGGGTTTTATATAGAGAGATTGAAGGAGAAATAAAAAACTTCTGAGACCCCTCTCTGCCCCCCCCCCGAAAAAATCTAAGTTAATTGCCACCAAACCAGTATTGCAAGAAATGTTATAGGGGCTACTTTAGAAATAGAAGAATGAAGGACCTCGTTGCACAACGAGCGCGTCTGACTCTAGAAATAGAAGAATGAGAAAAAGAGAGGAGCATAGTGGTAAAGAAAAACATGGCAATATATAGATTCCTATCAAAACAAGCCAGAGGAAAATCATTTGGGGGAAAAAAGAAAAAGGATCCCAAGTCAAATTTATAGAAAATATCCCTTTATTAACTTTTGGTCGAGAATATGTTTGTATATTGTCAGAAAACAACTCAGAGACCATGTGGATTCCTGCAACAGAGAGGAATTTACAGGTGTTCTCCAGCCATGAAGACAGAAGAGAAACAGTCTAGAGATGGAAGACGCTGAGAACGCCTTGCCATACTAGCAGACAGTAGCTGTGTGTCCCTTAAGGGTGCCCAGGACCAAACCAGAGACAGTTGGACCTGCATCACTACCGTTTGTCCACCAACCAGATCTGAAACATCACAGCTGACATGTACACATAGGAACTATTTGACATTGAAATTGGGAGTCAAAAGAACCGTTGGCCCAGAAAGGAACTCACTACAGACTGATTCCTTTGCCTCTCAGCATAACCATTATGGCTTGTAACAGTTTTCATTATTTTAAGGGTATTTCTTGAATCACATGATCTCACACAGCTAGGGGAAATAATGAGCAACATAAACTGATGAACAAAAACAGACCCAGAGACACAGAAACAGTGATCAGACTGTCAAACCTCAGAGGGAAGGTAGGGGAGGATGGGGGTAAAGGGGAGAGATCAACCAAAGGACTTGTGTGCACGCATATGAGCCTAACCAGTGGTCACTGACATCAGGGGGGTGGGGGCATTTGTGGGGAGGGATTTGGGATGAGAATGGGGGCATGAGTACAAATATGTGATACCTTAATCAAAAAAGTAATTTAAAAACAAAGCAAAACAGCCCCTTAGCCTTCTCTTTCACAGAAATGTGTGTCAGAATAATCATTCATATATTATTCAGGGTCTGCCAGTCAGCCCCGGTAAGAAACCAGTAGCATTTTTATATACCAAGTATAAACAATCAGAAAGAGAAACTAAGAAACCAATTCCATTTATTATTTCTACAGAAAAAATAAAATTACCTAGGAATACATTTAAATAAGAATGCAACATTAAGGAAAGAAATCAATGAAGATACAAATAAGTGGAAGCATACACCACGTTCATGGACTTGGAAGAACTGACATCATTAAAATGTCCATACTACCCAAAGCAATGTATAGATTTGACACAATTCCTATTAAGAGAGAAATGGCATATTATATAGATCCAGAGCAATATTCAAAAAATTTGAAATATTTGGAACCTCAAAAGGGCCCGAATAGCTTCAGCAATATTGAGCAAGTACAGCAAAGTTGGAGATATCAAACTATACTACAAGGCCAGTGTAATAAAAATAGTGTGATACGAAGATAAGACCAGGCATGTAGAGCAATGGGAGAGAATAGAGGGCCCAGAAGTAAACCCATGCCTTTATGGTCAATTAAAATTTAACAAAGGAGGCAAGAGCATACGAAGGATTGAAGGCAGTCTCTTCAATAAATGATGTAGGACAATTATACTGGTAAATACAAAAACTGAACTAGACCACCAGTTTACACCATACTCAAGGATAAGCTCAACGTGCATAAAAGACTTCAATATAAATGGTGAAATAATAAAATTCCTAGGAGAGATCATAGGTAGTAAAATCTAAGACATGTGTCATAGTGATATTTTTTGCCTATATATCTAGGACAAAGGAAACAAAGGGAAAATAAACAAATAGGAATACATCAAACTAAAAAGCTTCTGCACAGCAAAGGAAATGATCAACAAAGTGAAAAGGAAAGCCACTGTACAGGAGAACATATTTGCCAAATATACATCTGCTGAGGGCTTAATTTTTGAACTATATAATGTACGTATACAACACCAGGATGACAAACAATCCGATTAAACGATATGATTATGGGCTTCAAATATCCTAAACACTATTTGTCTTTCTGTGTCTCTGCTCTGCTAGCTCATGCTTGTTTTGTTGTTGTTGTTTGTTTGGTGTGTGTGTGTGTGTGTGTGTGTGTGTGTGTGTGTTTGTAGGCTGTCTCATTAAAGTGAACACGAAGACCCCCAGTAGTGACAGACTCAAATCCTCTGACCATGGCAACCCCACTGAAGAGAGATGGCTTTTTCAGGAACTAATGGCTTGCTTGTTTCATATATCTATGGTGAATATGGCATAATTTCCATGAGGAGAGGGCCTTGACAGGCTCAAGCTAAACTATATTACTATTCTGAGAGAGGACTTGTGACCATGCCACAAGGATGACCTAAGTGGAAGAGTAATTCATGTCTTTTAAAAACAAAGATGAATTTTTTTTTTTTTTTTTTATTGAGGAGAATCCAAGATGGCTGCAAAGGTAAACACCTAACCACAGCCGCACACAACAATTTCAATAAAATACAACTAAAATATAAAATGGGCATTACCCAGAAGTACAAGAAAGTTGAATGACTGGAAATTCTACAATGAGAAGGAAAGAGAAAACCAGAAGGAAAATCAGAGGAGCTGTAAAAGCCTAAGGTACGGAGACACGCTGTGCGCTCGGAGAGGAGGGGGAGGCTAAGTGCCTGGCTGGCGTTCCCTAGCGGGAAGGAGACAAAAGCTTCGGACTGTACTGAGCCCCAGTTCCAACTGCTCTGAACTCCAGTTCTAGGCCAGACCACAGGTACCCAGGCTCATCCAGAGGGAGCTTGGGCTGTAAGGCAGAACCCCGGGGGAGCGGTGAAAGGAGATCCTGGAGGCATGCACATTGCACGCAGAAGATGGACGGTTGGCTCTACCGCGGGATTGCCCTGGCGGGAAGGAGACAAAAGCTCCAGTCTGCTCTGAACCCCACTTCCAACCCCACTTCCAACTGAACTGAACCCCAGTTCCGGGCTCATTGGGGGAGAGACTAGACTTTTAAGGCTACCAACTCAGGGCAGCTGCAAAAATGCCGAGACAAGGAAATAGATCACAAATGAGAGTACCGAATGGAGGAGAAACCAACATGACGGCATCGGTCAGCGGCTGGTCTGCCGCTCCCACAGCAATTTGAAGATTGAAACTAATGTGAAAAACATCTATCATCCAAGGCCACGGGAGGGAGGTGATGGGTAGTTGATGGTCAACAATTGGCATGGTGATGGGAGCAATGAGGGAACGATGGGGCTTTGGGAACGTGACCAGCTGGAGACATGGAGGGGTGGCAGGCCTGGAGCAGCCAGGCATGGAGCAGCAGCACCCAGGCCTGGAGCAGCCAGGCCCAGAGCAGCCAGGCCCGGTGTAGCCAGGCCTGGAAAATCCTGGAGCCCCAGCAGCCAGACCTGGAGCAGCAGCAGCCGGGCCCGGAGCAGCAGCAGCCAGGCTTGGAGCACCCAGGCCAGGAGCAGCAGTAGCCAGGCCCAGAGAAGCAGCCAGGCCCAGAGCAGCCAGGCCCGGAGTGTTGTGGGGTCAAACCCTAGGTTCAAAATGAACAGAAAGACGGAGCAATGCAGCCAATTTAAGTACCAGAGTGTTATGTCCGTCAGCACAATGGACTCAGAGAAACTCCTGTGTCCCTTCACCCAAAAGGACTAAGAGTTGCCCAGGCTACAGCAAAGTGGCAGAAGAAAACTGAAGACTATGAAAGGGACTGAGGTGCCAACATGGAGTCAACTGAAGAAATTAAAGAATGAAGTGGAAGCTACTTCTTTAATCATGTTCCTGCTCATGCTAGCATCTGTTAGCTTCCAGTCCTCTGCAAAGTCTTGTGCAGCAAGTCCAAGGACTCTGAGTAAATCTCCACCAGCAACAAAAGAGACTCATTTAGTAGCTAAAAATATTACTATGTCCATAATTCTGATTTCTCCTTTTGTTGTTTGGCATTGGCATTATTGTTATTATTTAATAGCCAGAGTTTAGTTTTGAAAATAACATGTATGTGGTTTAGTTTTTGCATTGGCAAATAAATAAATAAATAAATAAATCTGAAGACCAGAACAAACTGGTGAATATAATAGAATCAGGGGCAAAGAAAGGGAGACGATTGATAATTATCACGGGGAAAGGGGTAGTGGGGGTGCAGAAAGAGACTGGATTAAAATCGAATAATCTATGATGAGGACAATGGCGAGGGGAGGGGGGAGGTAAGGGCAGAGGGTGTGGCAGGAACCTGGTGGAAGGGGGCTATGGTGGGGGGCGGGGGGAAGGAGAAACAAGTGTAATAATCTGAGCAATAAAGATTTATTAAAAATAAAAAATAAATAAATGCAATGATGATCATTCAAGATTAAAAGAAAAACAGCAAAAATGAAATTTCAGTTCAAAACTTATATTTATATACCAGAATCATGTAATAATCATAACAGTCCATGAAATGTTTTGTGCAATTTTAAAAGTACTGCATATTTGTTTTTCCATTAACATAAAGAATATATTGTGTACTGAGTGTATAATATGTGCCCTGCTTTATATATATATTATCCCTACTCGCCCCAGCAAAACTGAATTATTCTAATTTTATTCCTATTTTAAGAGAAGGAAAACTGTCGTCATGGCAAAATTGTGATTAAAACCCAGATTTACCTTGAAGAAAGGAAAGAAGTTAATAAGGGCAGTTAAGGTGCCTAGAGGACAAAGCTGGCATGTCATTCTCCCTCTGAATGGTCACTAAATATTTTAGGCGGGAGGTGGGAGGGGTAGAATTGTGTTCTTGAAAGTAGAAGGAAAACTCACACACAAGGGCCTGTATTAAATCATCAGTGTGTGAAGGGAGCCACAGAGCAACCACCACAGTAGGAGAAGGGGCACAGAGCGGTCTTCCTGGTAAGGCGTCCCCTTTTCTCGCGTTGTTTCCTAGCAGACGCGAGAATAGAAGTCAAGGGTCAACTGTACCCAGAAGCCCTCTGGGCAGAGCTAGTGCCCTGGCGGCGTCACCGTGAGAGGCAGCGCGTCCTTGTGCTCTGAGGTACATACAGGCCATGGGGGCGCTAAGCAGTCGGTTGCTGTGGCTCCGGGGGGGCCGTGCCCCAGAGCAGCCAGGTGCCCCTGGGCGGGAGGAGGAAGTGGCAGCCATGGCAGTCGTTGGTGACGTGGAGGCGGGGAGGGAACATGGCGGCTCCACCCCCAGTCCGGGTGGCCTCAAAAGGAAGGCAGACTCAGGAGGGCCTCAGGAACAAGAGCCCTGCCGCAAACACGCCAAAGGCAGTCCAGGCTCCCTGTACAAGGCCCTCTTCTTAAGGGGCGAAGGCAGCGATGTGCAGATCCGCGCCCTCGGGGCGGTGTGGAACTTGCACAGGGTCTACTTGCGCCAGTCAGGTTACTTCGATAGCATGTTCAGCGGTGCTTGGAGGGAATCAACCATGGACACCATAGAGTTGCAAATGCCCGACGAGAACATTGATCGTGAGGCACTGCACCAGGCTTTAGGCTCTATGTACCAAGACTCCGTGCTCATTCGGCCCAGCCGAGTCGTCCCCATCCTGGCCACGGCCAGCATGCTGCAGCTCAACGAGCTGATCCAACGGTGTGGGGAGATCATGGAGGAAACGGTCAATGTCCAGACCGTATGCAGCTACTACTACTGTGCCGGGACCTACGGCCTCCCACACATCAGGAACATGTGCTTTCAGTGGCTGCTGGACAACCTGATGACTCGCCATAGTGAGGAACTCATGCGAGAAATCAGCCTGGATATCATGGAAGAGCTCGTCGTCTCCTCAGAGCTCTTAGTGATCGAAGTGGAGATAGATGTGTACACAATGCTGAAAAAGTGGATGTTCTTGCAGCTGCAGCCCACGTGGAGGGGCTCCCACAAAGCCTTACTGTCCCACGCCAACTTGTGGTTCGCTAGGTCCAAGAGGGAGTTGGATGGCACCCCTTTCCTGGAGACCCCACAGGGCAGAGCCTTCGTGCCAGTGTTCCGGCATCTGCGGCTGGCCTACATAGTCTGTGACCTGCCATCAGCACACATCATTGACCAGGACGCGCTGATCCCTGCCTCATGGCTGACCCCAGTGTACAAACAGCAGTGGCTTGCCCTCCTCCAGGCTGAGCAAACCAGGGATCTCGGGCCCACTGACGTCCATGTGCCCAACATCCTGGGGAACACCATGCGGTGCGGGCACCAGGTCCACAGGGAAGAGCCATGCAGCTGGCGGTGGGCAGGCTTCAACTTTGGCTGGGACTTGGTCGTGTGCTACGCTGACCGGCGTGTCACCTTCAGACGCAGTGCACTGAACAATTCCCACGGCCTCGGGGCCAGCTTACTGTGGCAGAGAAAGATTGCCTTCCGCCTGTGCCTGGTGTCCCTGGACAGGACTGGAAAAACCGTTCTCAGGTTGGACTCACAATACCAGGTGCTGTTCCTGGGAAAAGATGAAGAGCTAGAGGTAGTGAACCTGGGGAACCATGATGTGATGTTCCCCATATATGTGTCCTGTAACTTCCTGTACCTCCCCAGAGAGTCCTATCAAGAGTAAGGACCCCCTCCAAAGCTCAGAGAGCCGAGCAGCTCTTTTCTGGGCACAAGAGCAGTCAGCTTTCTCTAGCTGCCAGATCTCTCCATGGGGTCAACTGGCCTTGCCCATCTCTGGTGACCAAATTCTGTCAGAGGCTCTGTTGGACTGTAGCTTGTGATAGTTGAGACTGTTTACCAGCGCTTATGAAGAGGACACATTTTGAAGCCTTCAAGCACCTCAAGAACTCATTCCTGCTTTCGTGTGGCAATCTGTTCTCCTGCTTTAACATACATAGGCACCCCTCCCCTCCCCGACCCACCCCACCTCATTTCTGTGAAACAAAGACCAATTGACTTTAAAGAGAAACTCTACAACTCTTGGTTTAGCTTTTTCTTTTCTTTATTTGCATTTCCCTGATGTTTGGTCATGTTGAGCAACTTTCTGTATGCCTAGTAAGTATTTTCTTTAGTTTAATTACATAACATTTAAAGGAATAGTTTGAGTTCTCTTTGACTTGGTGTTTTTAGAGCCGCCCTTCCAGTCTTATTTCCACCACCACCACCACTGGATCCATCGGGATTTTTACCCCTTTCTCATTTTCGGCCACTGAGTGTATTACTTGCTTTAGACGTTCTCTCCCTAAGGGAGCACACCCAGGCTACACTGATGATCTTCTTTTTGTTGGTTGTTCTTCAACCTAAGAGTATCTTTTTTAATTTTTGAGGGGCCTCTATACTGTTAACCATGATGGCAGAGCCAGTTTGCACTCCCACCAACAAGGCGGGAGGGTTCGCTTTCCTCCACATATCTTCACAACACTTGTTATCATTTTCCTTGTTGATAATGACTATTTTTACAAGTGTAAGGTGGTTTTGATTTGCAATTCCCTGGTGGTTGGTCATGTTCAGCAACTTTCCATGTGCCTATTAAATATTGGAATGCTTTTTTTTTTTTTTTTGAAACACGTTTTTTTAATTCCTCTGCCCATTTTTAAACCAGGCCACTTCTTGATTTCATTGTCATTGGGTTTTATAAGTTCTGTATAAATGTGAAATAGTAAGCATTTTTCATAGATGGTTTGCAAATATTGTAGCTTGTAATTTAATGTTGAGGAGTTTCTTCAACATGTTTTCTTCTAGGAGTTTTTCATTGTCAGGTCTTACATTGTAGTCTTTGATCCATTTCAAGCTAAATTTTGTGAGTGGTATCAGAGTAGGTTCCACTTTGCTTTCCTACATGTGGTAATGCAGCATTTGTTATTATTATCACACTATCTTATCAAATATTAGTTCGCTGTATCTGCACTGGTTTAATTCTGGGCTTTCTATTCTATTCCATTGGTCTACATGTCTCCTTTCTATGCCAACATCATACTATTTGCATTATTATAGCTTTTTGCAGTATAGCTTAGAATCAAGCAGTGTGAGGCGTCCAGTTTTGTTTTTCTTTCTCACTATTACTATTCAGGGGTTTTGTGATTTTATACAAATTTTAGAATTATTTTTTTCTATTTCTGTGAAAAATTTCATTGTAATTTGGATAGGGATTTTGTTAAATCTATAGTTGGGTTTGGATAGCATGGGCATTTTAAGAATATTATGTCTGCCAGTGCCTGCAAATAAAGTGTTCTTTTATTTGTTGGCGTCCTCCTAGATTTCTTTCATCAAATAATTTTAAGTTTCTTTGTAAAAATCATTCACTTCCTTGATTAATTTATCCCTAGACATTTTATTATTTTTGATGTTATGAATGGGCCTGTTTTTTATTTATTTCTCAGCCGTTTCATATTTAATGCATAAGGAAGAAACTGCCCTTTGCATATTGGTTTACATACTGAAAATTTACTGAATTTGTTGATTATGTCCAACAGTTTTTAGTTGTATCTTTGGGTCTTTTCTTTATATAAGCTCCTATCATCTGACAGTACTGAAGATTTTACATTTTTATTTCTGATTTGGGTGCCTTTTATCTCTTTGTTTTGCCTCATTGCTCTATACAGAATTTGTAGTACTGTCCTATACAATAAAGAGGGAATATGCAAATTGACCATCACTCCACCACAAAGATGGTTGGACCCACAGCAGGGTGTGTGTGTGTGTGGGGGGGGGGGGTTCCCATAACACAAGATTGTTGCACCCACAGCAGAGGCAGAGTTTCCATAACACAAGATGGCTCCACCCACAATGGAGGCCGAGTTCTTGTAACGAGCCTTAATGAGCAATCAGCAGGGATCTGAGGCTGTACCCCCCACCCCCATGGGGCTTGACGGGGACCTGAGGCTGCACCAACCCCCCTCCTGTCACCAGGCTGGGGCACTGAGGCTGTGCCCCTTGCCCAGTGGGGCTTGACAGGGGACCTCAAGGTGTGCCCACTGCCTCAATCCCAGGCCAGGGTACCTCAGGCCATGCCCCTCACCCTGGCACTAGGTTTGGCGACTCAGGCCATGCCCCCTACCAGGCAGGGCTTGACGGAGGACTTCAAGGTGCACCCCACTGCCCCAGTGCTGGGCTGGGGGACCTCAGGCTGCTTCCCTCATCCTGGTCGGGGGACCTCAGGTCACTCCTCCCACCCAGTATGGCTTGACGGGGGACCTGAGGCTAACTCCCACTCCCAGTGGGGCTTGATGGTGGACCTGAGGCTGCACCCTCCTCCAGCTGCTGGGCCAGGGGACCAGAGGCTGTGCCCTCTGCCCAGCAGATCTTGACAGGTGACTTCAGGCTGCACCCCCAACCCAGCAGACCTTGACAGGGGACCTCAGGCATCGCAAACCTACCCGGGCATCTGGGGCAGGGATCTTAGTGCCCGCCCCCCTGCCCCTGTGGAGCTTGCCAGGGGATCTCAAGTCACACCCTCCACCCAGCAGGGCTTGATGGGGACCTCAGGCCATGCCACCATTCCTGGCACCAAGCCCAGGGCCCTCAAACCATTCCCCTCTCCCTGCAGGCTTGAGAGGGAACCTCAGTTATGCCCCCCACCTGGCGGGGCTTAATGAGGGACCCCAGGCCATGCCCCCAACCCAGCACTGTGCCAAGCGACCTGAGGCCGCAATCCCTGCCTGGCGGGCCTTGACAGGGAACCACAGGCCATGCCCTCTGCCCACCAGGGTTTGACAGAAGACCTCAAGGTGCACTCCAGTGCCCCAGTGCTGGGCCAGTGCACCTCAGGCCACTCCCCCCACCCAGCAGGGCTTGACAGGGACCTGAGGCTATGCCCCACTCCCAGTGAGGCTTGGCAGGGGACCTGAGGCTGCGCCCTGCACCATGAGGAGCTTGGCAGGGGACCTCAGGCTGCACACCCCACCCAGCAGGGCTTGACAGGGCACCTCAGGCCATGCCGCCCACCCTGGCGCTGGGCTGGGCGACCTGAGACTGCTCCCTTCACCCCTCGGGGCTTGACGGAGGACCTCAATGTGTGCCCTCCTTCCCCAGTGTTGGGCCGGGAGCCCTCAGTCTGCTCCCCTTGCCCTGAGAGGGGGACCTCAGGCCATGCCCCCCACCTGGTGGGGCTTGATGGGGGATCTAAAGCTGCACCCCACTCCTGGCGCCTGGCCAGTGGACCTGAGGCTGGGCCCTCTGCCCTGCATGGCTTGACAGGATACCACTAGGCACTTGTCCTGCCCCAATGCCAGGCCAGGGGACCTCAGGCTGTGCCCCCTGCCTGGTGGGGCTGGATGGAGGACCTCAAGTTGTGTCCTCCCTCCCTAATGCTGGGCAGGGGGACCTCAGGCTGCTCACCTCGCCCCGGGCAGGGTGACCTCATGCAGTACCCCCCATCCAGCAGGGCTTAACAGGGGACTAGAGATTGTGCCCCCCTCCTAGTGAGGCTTGTAGGGGACCTGAGCCTGCACCCCCTCCCAGCGCTGGGCTGGGGGACCTGAGGCTGAGCCCTCTGCCCTGCATGGCTTGACAGGGGAACTCAAGGCATGCCCACCCCGAGCAGGACTTGACAGGGGACTTCAGGCCATACTCTCCGCCCTGGCACTGGACCAGGGGACCTGAGGCTGTGTCTCATGCCAGGCAGGGCTTGACAAGGGTGGGACCGGCCAGGTCTGGATCTAGCCCAATGGAGGTGTGGGTGGCTGCCTCTCAGTCTTGCAAGATTTTGAGGTGCACGTGGGTGGGCGGAGACTTGACTCTGGGTCTTGTGGTGCGCCCCAGATTCTGATGGGCGGAAGATTTTCGTATATATTTTGCTAATTTTCTTTTAGCTCTGACACTTCTATTATAGAGAAAGGGCAAATAGCAATATTAAAATATTTCCTCTAATTAATCCATTTTAATGTGCACAAATTTCATGCACTGGTCCACTCATATTGAATAAGAGTGATGTGGGTGGGCATTCTAATCTTGTTCTTGATCTTAGAGAAAAAGCTTTCTAAGTTTTGACATTGAGTATGATGCTAGCTGTGGGTTTGTCATATATGGCCTTTATCGCATTGCATTATTTTTCTACTATACCCAAGCTGTTGAGGGTTTTCCCCCCTGCTTCTCATTAATAAAGGGTGTTGTATTTTTTAGAAAGATTTTCCTGATTCTATTGATGTGATTACATGATTTTTTTGTCATTCATCATATTACTGTAGTGTATATTTATTAATAGTGTGGTGCAAATGTATTGATAGTCATAATTTTAACCATTTTTGCATCCCAGGGATAAATCCCATTTAGCCATGGTGTATAAACCATTTTAATGAGTTCTTTACTTCAGTTTTCTAATATTTTGTTGAGAATCTTTGCATCTATGCTTATCAGGGATTTTGGTTTATAGTTTTCATTGGTTGTAATGTCCTTTTATGGTTTTGGTGTTAGGGCAATGCTCCCTTTCAAAGAGAATTGGAACATGTTTCCTCCTCTTCCGTTTTTTGGAACAGTTGAGAAAGTTTGGCATTAATCTTTCCTTAAATGTTTGGTAAAATTCACCAGTGAAACCATCTATTCCTGGGGTTTTCTCTGGTGAGGAGTTTTGATGAGTGATTGAATCGCCTTATTCATTATTGGTCTGTTAAGATTTTCTATTTCTTCCTAGATCCGTTTCAGTAGGTTGTATGACTCTAGGAACTTTTTTGTTTCTTCCAAACTTTCTAATTTGCTGTTGTATAATTATTCATAGTAGTCTCTGAGGATACTTTTAGTGGCCTGGTGCACGGATTTGTATACATTGAAAGAAAATTAATTAGAAGGTGGTGGTGGGGCGTGGGACTGGGCAAGACAGGCTGGACATGCCCTGGAGCCAACCTTTCATGGTCCCTCCCTGGCCAGCTGCACCCGGGGCAGCACCTAAGCTCAAAGGGCGACTGCAGAGTAATTGGGGTTTTTCTGACAGGTGGGGTCCCTTGACCTGGCCTGCGAGGATCAGGCCGAAACCAGCTCTCCAACATCCCCCAGGGGTCTGGAGTTGAGAGAGGGCACTCTGAAAAGTTGCTGTCACTCTGCAACTCCTGCGTTGAGTATCTGCCCCCTGGTGTTCAGTGTGTATCATACCAAGCAGGTTGGTTGGCCAGTTGGCCAGTTGGCCAGTCAGCCAGCTGCTTAGCCTTTTATGTATATAGATGTATTTCTGCAGTATCAGTTGAAATTTCTCCTCTTTCATATATGGTTTTGTCTTTGTCTTTTTTCTTAGTTTGTCTTGCTAAAAGTCTGTCACTTTATCTTTTTGACAACACAGCTCTTAATTTCAGTGACACTTTCTAGTGGCTTTCTGGTCTCTGTTTCATTTATGTCC